>JAUESO010000109.1:0-151296 GCA_030914385.1 Drosophila antonietae | reverse complement strand
TGCTCTTCAAAAAGGGCGAAATATAAAGCTGAGGTTATTTCAAGAAGAGTTTTATGAATGGCGTTGTTATTATTTATTATAATATTAATAATTATTATAGAAATTGAATTTCAATTGAATATGAATTGCTTTATATACAAATTCTTTATAATATCAACACAAATTGAATTCATTAAATGCATTTTCTTTGAAATTTTCGAAAAAATATTTCGAAAATGGCGCCGAGCTTGCAGCTGCACACAAACAGATGAAAATGAACTGTAAAATGTGCCACAATATGCACAATTGTTAATAATGAGGCATGTGGCGCGCATATTCTGCGTGCCCCAAAAAAAGACACACACAAAAAGGCAAAGGGGAAGAGTGGAGGCAGAGGCAGATACAATTGCATTTGGCATGGCAAAATGAACTCTGGCGCCTGCGCCCGGTCTGCTAATTAGTCGTAGCTGCAGACAGGATTCACCAAAAAGGAGTTGGAGCAGCAAGTGCGAGAGCAGGAGAGTGGCAGGCAGTGGGGTCTCTGCAATGATGGTTTGGGGGTGGATCACGTTGTTGTGTTTGCTAAACTTTGCATTAAATTTTGGCGCTGCACAGGCGGTGGCAATTAATTTGGAGGCGCAACAAGCGTTCAGAACGTCCAAATGAAGTGTGACGAGCAGCTCTTCTTATTTCTCTTCGTGGTTTTTCCCCTTCTCTGTGTGTTTGCTTGTGTCTTGCTGGAATACCCTGGAGCAGGCATAGTCAATGGGCAGCACATACTCTATAATTCCTACAGCTAGAGTAATGTTTATAGAAACTTTTACTGAATTTCGATTTTTTTTTATTTTTTATTTTTACCTCATGTAACTCGAGTTTTTGTGTTAGGATTGTGCGCAAACTTGATATAAAGCTGCTTGAAGGCATATGTAATGCAAAATTATAGCAAGTGTTGCACTGCCAAGTAAACTTCTCGAGATATTCAAAAGATTGAGGAAGAAATAGTTATAAATACGTTTCTAGTCGCCTCAAACAAGGTTATATTTCTTTTTACTAAGTCTTTAGTATGCGTGACATCGTGGCAATCTCTCTCTCTGAGCAACACTCCAAATGGCCAGTGGAAATTTTGAGGAACATATTGTGGACAGGCGAGAGCTAAATCGTATTATGTGGAGGGATGTTTTTCGTACTTTCGTAAGGAACCCACCAAATAAGGAGTCGTGGGCGTGCTTTCCAACTTTGAATTTCGCAACAGCCTGTGGTGCTATTATTTGCACCGCAGCTGTATATGACCTCAAGTAACTCGACTTCTGAATGCTTCAAACCAAACAAATTTTGTATTTAATTAGATTGAGACATAAGTAAATGAATTTTATACACACAGCTTAAATATCAATCATACAGGAGTTATTAACAATGATATTTATGATAATATTGCATAGAATGCTACAATTGGTTGCAAAATGATATCATATGCAGAGTACTCAGATCTGCTCAGCTCTCTGCCTTAACTTTAACTTTTAATAACATGAAGGGCCATCTTCAAGCAATCTCAAATGAATTCAACTTCAACTTCAGCTAAGCTATAGAAACTGTTGGAATACATTGAAAAGAATATCAATAGAAAATCAATACTGACAATACACACACAATAAATCATTAGCTGCTAGCTAACAGTGCTGGGTAACTGCTAGTCGAGCATAGTTATTTTTCTTCTGCTATTTGTGCCCTTTCCTTTTGCCTTGCATCAGTTGCTTGCGGTTGCGTTGCGTTGCGTTGCGTTGCGATGTCTCTGCGGCAACTGTACTGTATGCCCCTCTCGTCCTCCCTCGCTCGCTCTCTGTCTGAAAAGTCTGTCTCTGTCTAGTGTGGGGCAACGTTTTCCCACCTTGCCACATTCAAATGGATGTGAATGTGAATGGCTTTTGGATGTGCGTGCGTGACAATCTCGCCGCCCTACTCGACATTATTCGTTTTGGTCTTTTCCAGTTGCATCATTCAACCATGACAATAAAGACTAATTGTTGTTGTTGTTGTTGCTGTTGTTGTTGTTGTTGCTGCTTCTGTTGGCCAAATAGTAGGCAACAAATTGTTGTAATTATGGACTCGGTTGCGTTTCGCTTGTCGCTTCCCGATGTCATAATGTCGGTGTTTGTTGTCTCCGTCTCCGCGTGCCCTGCAATTATGGTAAAAGTTGCATGAAACAAATGGCAACAACAACAACAACAACAACAACAACAGCAACAGCAGCAGCAGCAGCAGTGACAACAGCAATAATAACAAAACGTTACATTTTGTATTTATTTTCTTCTCTTCTCTTTTTTTTTTTAGTTATAAAATTGTTAATGCTTTTGTTTTCGCAAAATAATAGTTACAACAATAATAACTGTCATGCACCCACACACAATAAGGTGGGGGAGTCAGACAGACAGAGAGAGAGAGAGAGAGAGAGAGAGAGCGTGCTGAGAGCAACTCTCACGTTAGTTTTCCTTTATCACTTCGTGCTTCATTTGATTTCATACTCAAATCAATTCATACCTGAACTAAATCGTCCTGCATCGAACTACTACAGTTTATATGATTCCATTCAATATTACAAATTATAGATTGTCTTGTTTTTCATCTAAACTTATCTAAGCTAATCGATCATCTTTTGGGACATCGTTTAGTCATGTGTCCAATAGGTCCCCTCAAATTGTTCTTTATATTGTTTTTATGGTTCAAAATTTTATCATTTTGCTGATAGATTATTAGATCGTCATCTTCTAGTTAATTATATATAGATTGTTTCTAGATTATTATCTTCATCAATATTGTTCATTATATACATAGTTCACATTTTATATTTGTATACCCTGAACCCATTGAAAATGGTAATTCAGGGTTCAATGGTTTCGTGAAAATGTATGTAACAGGCAGAAGGAGACGTCGCAGACCCCACAAAGTATATATATTCTTGAACAGCACAAAGAATAAGTTCATATAGCCCTGTCCGTCCGTCTGTCCGTCAGTCCGCCGAGCCGTCTCGACTAGAATCTTCTTAGTTGATCATTATAGATTTTCTTCTATAGAGAGTTTTTTGATAAGCTTATAGAATAACTTCTTGATGTTTTCTAGATCTTTTTCTTCTTTTTTCTTATTTCGTTAAGAGTATCTTTCAGATGTCCTCTGCAAATAATTTATAGACTGTTCTTATAGTTTGTCTTCCTTATTCTATGTGTGCTAAGCGAACTGAAATCGATCTACAATGAACTCAGTTTGTATATTGTTTAAGAGATGTGTTTACAGAACATCTGCTCAATCACAATACAAATTGTCATTTTACGTATTAGTTTTATATATTTTCTATCATTTCAGATAAACATTTCGAACATCTTATAGATAGTCTTATAGATCGTCTTTTAGACAGTGTTGTAGATCGCCTTTTGAAAAAATGTTATTGGTATTTGTTACTAACACTTGAAATATTTGTTTTTAAATATATCTTTTCCAAAGTTTGTCTAACGTTCATGCACGAATTCTCGACTTTTTCCTATGGATTATAATTATCTACTGTCCTACATTCCCTCAAACTGAATCCAACACTATTTGAGCTGTTTCCAAGCTATTTCTCTCTAGATATTATTCAAGTCATAATCATCAATAGTTTTCGTAGTTATTCATTATCGTGATGATAATTATCTTCCAGCTGATTTCTCTCATAATCTTCCTCACATGTGATCGTCATGCTCGATCCCGAATCGCCTCGAATCAATCCTGTTTATCCTGTCTTGGATAGCAATAGATGGTAGGATCAAGTTTTGTCATTCAACTTTTAGGGGTTGCTTGCATAGATATTCGATTCGAGCCCCTTGCGTATGGGTCAACTCTCGAGCGGCAACAGCTGACGTAGCGTGTTGCGTACAGCACATGCACCATGCACCATGCACCATGCAACATGCGCAAAAGACATGCAACAAGCTGCCAGGCAGGCAGTGAGGCAACCCCGGGCAAGGCAAGCAAACTCTTTCTATGGGCTATTTTGATGATTATTAAACTGTCTACGTGAGTCTTCAGAACGCCAGCGAAGCGAGGAGATAATTATGAGATGCGCCTTGGCCAACTATCCCAGCCGGGCAACCCGCATCGCCAGCGACGTTGGCCCACACACCCGCCCCCTTCAGAGTACCGATAGACTCCCCCCCACCACCGTCTAAATCAACAGCCTTCAAGTGAAATGCAATTTAGCCTAAGTGGCCTCTAGATGCGACAAATGTCGTCCTTGGGCAAGCATTTGCTGGGGCTGCCTGGCTGCCTGGCTGGCATCTTGTTGCATTGCTTACATATGCAAGTTCCGTTCATGTTTCCGCTGCAAATACCCCCAAAAAAGTGTCAACCAGGTCAGCAACATGCATACATACTCCACAACCGCCCCCTGATCGCAGCCCAGTCCGCTTAACCCTTGGCTGGCGCGTCGAGTGTCGAGTGTGTTGCTTGAGTGGCTGAGCACTTTACGCTTTAGGCTACTTTGGCTTTGGCTGGCTGCTGCTTCCACGCTGTTCCTCGAAATGTGCTAATAATAATCATGGCAGTCATAACCCCACCTACACACACACACACACACACACACACACACACCCTCGACGGGCTTGTGACATCAAATGGCATGTTAAATTTTGCACATTTCAGCTGCAGTCGTCGTCGCCGTCGCCGTCGCCGTCGCCGTCGCCGTCGCGTCACCCGGAAATATTTTCCACTCATTGCCAGCTACCCCACTTTTCGCATCCTCCCCTCCTCATCCCCCTCATCCCCTCCTGACTCTGTCACTGGCATTATTAGCTCTCATTTAGGTAAATCCCATTACAGCAAAATGCGAAGAAAAAAGTCGAGCTCGTTTGACGTTTGGTTGGCTGCGTCGAGCTGTTCGGCTCTGGGGGTGTTTCAAGCGCCCCTACCCTACCTCCCTACCCACCTACACAACTATATGGCCATAGCCCCCCCTTAGACTACACCTCTGTGCTTTAAGCTGATTTTGTTGCCAGCTTCGCAGCAGCGTTTGCCACTCGCAGCTGCCTTAAAGACATCAAGTGAGAGAATTACATACGATTTGTCATGTATACTTGTATATATATTGAGTATATATAGTATTAGATACTTTAAGCTCTAGCAGCTATGAGAATTGCAGTAGAATTGATTTCTGTTGCACATTCAGAGTTTAGTTTAATCAGCTAGTCTTTGAGCTATGTTGGATGCGGATTTGTGGAGGTATGCTAAAGAAAAACCTATTGAAATTGAGCTAGATGACACTTATATGAAAGAAGGAAGTTGAAGTAGAAGCAAATGAAGAAGCGGAAGAAGTTATATATTGTAGTAGATAAAGAAAGAAGAATTGAAGTAGCAGAAGAGAGAAGTATTGAAAATGTCTTTTCAGTACAGCTGTCTCAAGGCTCAAGAACCAGCTAAAAGTTAGCTCAATCATTCTGATTATCCTTAAGACTAGAGAGAGTGATGATGACTGATGGATAAAGGATGTAGATATGGAAATATATAGATATATGTACATATATCATATACATCAAATTATTATACCAAATATTTACTTATTTTCTTTTATTTTCTTATCATAGTTTTCTTTCTTACATCAAGACTAACAATAAGTCTTCGAATCTGAATAATAAACGTTAACTATCAGTTAATGTCTAGGGCTCTACACATAGCTCATAGCTTGGTTGATAGGGTTCACGTTACGTCAAAGTCTGGAATTGGCTGGAAAATCTTGGGGGGTTGTTGGGGGCGTGATGAGAGTTTGCTAAAGTTTCTTTTGCTTTTATTCCCTTTATTGCCAGCCTGGCTGATAGACTGCTTAATCTTCCCCTAAGTTTACGTTGCGCCATTAATGACTCTCTAGACTAAATAGCTGCCAAATGAATTTGCGAAATTTGCTTCACACATAAAGTCATGTTCTCGAAGTTACTAGAAGAGTGAGGCAAATTAAATTGTTAATGAAAGTTTAAAGTAGTTTCATTTATTTGAACCTACTCTAAGTATATATATCTATTGAGGAACTAAGGTGGCATTAGAAATTAGAAGTGATATAAGATTTCAGATATAAGATCTCAAAAATCTCTAGCTTGAATGGAGCTATTACCAACTTCAATTGCTTGCGAAACCAACCTAGATTCCAATCTAAATTCAATCCACATTATTATATATAACTTAGACTAGAATAGATTTCTAAGCTCTGGCCACAAGTTCCCAAAGATTTTCATTTGCTTAGCTCCATGTGGAATATATATTCTATAGATATTTATCGATATATATCGACATAATTGACAAAATGGCGTCAAAATTATATAAGGAAAACTCCTTGCACTTGGGTCCTATGCAAAACTCCCCGTCAATTGCCGAGACGACGTATATTTTTTTTCTTTCTTTGCTGCCCAGGAATTAGCTGCAGTGGGCGTGGCAAGTGAACGACATGGCCGAGGCGAGTCTCCCAAAAGGCAGAAAGCGGAAAGCAGAAAGCAGAAAGTGTAGAATTACACGTAACTGCGACCCCTAGACCCAGTGCCTAGTCTAGAGTGTAACTTTGCTGACTCTACCTAGAGCACCCCCTCCCTCTCTCTCTCTCTCTCGCTCTCCCTCTTTCGCTCTGCCTCTGTCTTCCCTTTAAGCTACTCAAATTGTGCAGTTGCAGCCATAATTATTTTTACGGCACATTGCGTTGCAGTAGGCAGTTGCGTTGCGTTGTGGGAGTGGCAATGGGCGGCTGCGGAGAGCGGGAGACGTAGGAGGGACATTGGAGGAGTTGCAGTCTCGCAATCTCGGCCCCCTTCAACGAGGGCGCACCATAGAAAATAATAATAAAAATAATTATGCATATGCCACCGTTTGCACACACACACACACACATGCACACACACATGCACACTCTGGCTGCTCTGCTGTGGCCCCATGCGCTGCGTCGTCTGCTAATTTAGATGAGCATGCTCGACAGTAATTTGCATGCCAGTTGCAGCAGTTGCAGTCGCCAAAGCGAGTTCCATTCCCACAGCCGAATCCACTAAGAGCCTGCCCCTCTTTTGGATGCACCACCAACACTCCATGCCCCGCTCTGTCTCTCACTCTCTTCTCTGCCTCGCTTCTGCTGAACAGGCACTTGGTGAACTTTTGCTCTATGGCACTGTCAAAGCCGCCTGCACTCTCTTCTTCTTCTTGCATGTTGTCATTGTGATTGTTGTTGTTGCAGCTTTTGTGCATATGGGCACGTTGTCTTCCAGTTGGCTGTTGTTGTTGTTGTTGTTGCTGCTGCTGTTGTCACCGATGGCTGTGCCATGTCATTCACACACAAAGTGTGTGGCTCTGAGCTAAAATGGCATACACTTGCACACTTTGCCTTGATTCGCCCTCACAGCAGCAGCAGCGGCAGCAGCAGCAGCGGCGGCAACTGCAACTGTGGGCGTGGCAGCTGCATAGGCGTGCCACTAATTGAGGCAACCAACTGCAGCGACAGCAACTGCACTTCAAGGCGCAACTGTACTGCCAAAGCTCTAATACGAGACAAGAATTCGAATAGATCATATAGATATGAATAAAAGTCGCTAGCTGATGATGCGTAAGATAGCTATGCATGATTCGAGCTGGCTAGATCTTTGGCTACGCTGAGTTCCTTGAGGTTAGAGAGCTTTCAACTGAGGTTAGCTACATTTATTTGAATGTTTTATGTTTCGATAGCAAAGCATGGATAGAAGAACTGCATTGAGAAAGAGAAGTGAAACTGGAGACTATGGATAAAGAAAACAGGATAGCTGAGAAGAGCGTTGGAATACTTAGGAATACTCAGTCAAAGCAGAGCAGAAGGCCAAATGCAATTGCGTCTAACTCAATCAGAAAAAAAATAATAATAAAAGAAAGATCAAAGATCAGTTTTTCCAAATTATTATAAAAAAAATCATTAGTTTATTAATATTATTATTATTAGCAATATCATAATTAATATATATATAATAATACAATTTGAATCATTATTGTTATTAGCAAAAATTATATTATTTTTTATAGATCAACTAAATTCATTAATTTACATTATTATTAACAACATTGTTATGATCATTTATATTCTAATTCATTATAATTTTTTGTCATCATCATCATGATCATTATTCATTGTTTTCATCAATAAAACTATTACTATTATGAACAGCATATTTATTCATTGGCTCATCATTACAAATATAAGTCATTATTATTGCTTTTAGTATCATCATTATTATTATGATCAGCATTACTCATTGTTGTCTACAATCAAACTTTTATTCATTATTATTGTTTGTACTATCATAATCATTAGTATGAATATCATATTTATTCATTGGACTCATCATTTGAAGTATAATTCATTATTATTGTTTGTACTATCATTATTATTATGATTAATTTCATTATCCATCATTCTGAGTATTGAGTATTATTAATTATTTTTGATTAATCCTAAGCAATATTAATTTATGATCATCATTACTATTATTATTCACTTCTGTCATCATTATCACAATCATATTATTTCTATTATCATCATTATTATTATTTGCCCTTATCATCATTACCATTATCATTATGCATAGAGAGTAATCCGACTTTGCTTTTATCCAAGTCAAATGCAAAATATTTTATAGTTCCATATCTTAGATAGTCTAGGCTTGATCCAATTATCATATACTATATATATATATATATATGGGTTGCTACAGTCTTGAGTGTAGTCAAGTGGGGGTGTTGCCGAGGCTGCCAGAGTGGGGCACTTGAGCGCAATGGCACTCAATTAAAGCATCGCCAACAATAGATAAATCTTGATTGAGTTACGACTAGAGCAAAGATAAAGCAAGGACTGAGCTGAAGAGGGGGGGTACAGCAACAGTGGGTAAATGCTTTCGATTGGCTGACTGTGTGTGCAGAAATGTGAAATGGAGGGGATGCAGAGCGAGAGCGAGAGCGAGAGGGAGAGAGGGAGCGAGGGAGAGTGTAAGAGTGGGGTTAGGTGTGCATGCAAATAGAATGCTTGACGATGGCGACGACTTTCAAATGATCCACTGTGCGCCACCTGCAACTAAAATAGAGAAAAAAAAAGAAGAAAAGCGCTAAACAGAGAGCAAGGCAGAGAAAGGGGCAGAGCGGGGGGTAAAAAAAAAGGCAACAGCAACAAATCATGGCTCCTGTGTGTGCGGTGCCACGTCAACAAACGGAAGCCATGCCAAAGCAAGAACACAAACACACATAGAGAGAGGGAGAGAGAGAGGGAGAGAGAGAGGGAGAGTGTAAGAGAGTGAGAGAGAGAGAGAGCTTGGCAATCAAACTGTAAACTATGGACGACGCCATTGCTGATGTGTGCCGAGCGAATTTTACCGCCCAAAGTGCTGGCAGCGACGCCGCCAGACCAAAGCCCAAAGTGGACATGGAGGTGCATGTGGCAAGTGGCAAGTGGTAAGTGGCAAGTGGCAAGTGGCAAGTGGCATGTGGCATGTGCTGCATGCCAGCCAAGCTACATCTATAGCTATAGCTATAGCTATAGCTAACATAGTCTCGGTGCGGGGCGACAGCTTTTTATGCCACTCAGCCGCCTCATTGTTGGTAGTTTTTCTGCTGCTCGCGCTCAAAGCGCTACAATGGCGTGAAATAATATGCAAAATACTTGCCAACACACACACTCGCACACACACACAGTCGCACTCACATTCACTCTCTCATAGGCATGGCATATTAGCCACTCCATAAAAAAAGGAAAACGTCGACGGCTGCTGACGAGTGGTGTTGATCGCCGCACGGCTGCTAATTAGGCCACTTAGAGGCAGAGCCGGAGACGCAGCCGTAGTCGCAGTCGCAGTCGCAGTCGCTGTACTTCGGGCTGTTTTACAGGAAATCACAAGAACTCAGGCAAGGCAGCCAAAAAAAAAAAAAAAAAAAAAAACCCAACATTTATGCATATAGAGAAAAGCAAAGGGGTTGTTAGCATACCGTTCTCACCTCCCCCTACCTAGGCGCTGAACCAGGCAGTTGCAGCAACCATTATTGCTCCATGTGTGTATGTGTGTGTGTGTGTGTGTGTTTGCGTGTGAAGGAGGTCAATGCATTGGCTCCGGCACTTGACAGCTACGCTCAAGCCCAGCCCAGGCCAGGGCAGCCCTAGGGGTGCGGCTGCTAAAGCAGGGAGGAGCTTTAAGACTTTAAGAAACAAATATATGTCTAGCTGCAGAGATGAAGCCAAATATTCCATAATAATATAAAAATAATTAGAGAATTTGATCATCTACAAGTTGTTCAGATAGATTGAATGCCAAATTTTAGCTATATATTGTGGAAGCTCTCAGATCACTTGTTGATATTTCAATTTAATAATATTTTAACATGGATTGCTAAACAAATATATTGGTTTATAGAAGCTAGCAATTGCAGTCTATCGAAGGCCACTCAGTCTAATAGATTGATTAAGACTATTTCATTCATGAGATATATGGTAAATAGAGCAAATTCGCTTAATCTTTAGCTCGCATCAGATCTCAAGTTTTATAGGCTGATTTGTCTTTAAAAATGCATAACTCAAGACGATCTATAACTAATATGAGGTTGTAGGATTAAGTATATAATATATAATTGGCTTTTGGCGAGCTCTGTCTATAGATACATATTTTTATTTCTATATCAAAATAGCATTTAAAATTGTAAACATATAATTGTGAATAATATGTTTTTATATAGATAGAAATAAATATTCCATTTAAGCATTCAACATGTAACCAAATAAACAATGAGTGCGACAGCTGCTGACAGCGACAAGAGCAAACAGTTATTAGCATAGCGCAGTTACCTCAATAAGCTTACACACACCCACACACACAGAGAGAGAGACAGAGAGAGAGGGAGAGAGACACATAGACAGATGTCGTCTGCCGTCTCAATGAATGAAATTCAAGCACAGGATATGCGGCACTTTTGATCAAGATTGAACGGCTTAGACTCTCTTTAGCAAAAGTATAATAAAAAAAGAGTAGAGAGAAGAAGAAGAAAACCAAGTTGAACAACAAAAAGATCAGAGAGACGCGACCGATGAATGAAGCGAGGCGAAACTTTGGTAATTCGAGCCGCCTGAAAGGATATACACTGCAGGATAACTCGAAACAGCGAACAGATAATGCGAATAGCGCACAGCTCACAGCTCACAGATTTGCTGCTGCTGAGGCAAATGACTTGTCTTCATTGAGACCCAGGAGAAGCTCGAGTTGGAGTTGAACGGGCTCCATAGAGAGAGAGGGAGGGAGAGAGAGAGAGAGGTAAGCTGAAAGTGAATAGAGGCAACTGATTTGCAATATTAGAATATGGCCAATTAAGTTGTATTTGAAAGAGAAAGAGCAAAGAAGAGAACTTGAAGATAATAGAAGATGAAATGTCGGAATAGATTAGCACAGGGTGAGTCAGCAATTTCATAGATTCCTCTGTCTACAAACAGAGTATCTAAGAGAGTATCTAAGCTACGAATGGACCAAGTGTCAAATGGATAGAATGCATTAATGAAGAGGTGATGGGACGAAAGCATAGACAGAGTGATGAACCTACGTACAGATGGACGGGCTGTCGGATAGATGAGAGACGGACAGAGCCTGTCCGACAAGTTAGCCAGAGACCAGGATGAGCATTTAACAAAAATCAATTAACTCTTTACATAAAATTTAACAAGATTTCGTTAAAATAAGCACATATTCATTTATGAAATAAATTTGTCTAAAAAAATGAAAATAATTCACAAAAATCGATTATCGATAAGCATAAACTAAATGAAGCTGAAGTGAAGCTGAGAATGTTGCCTGGGTCCGCATATCTAGAGTTCCATAATATGGAAATCTTAATTATAAATATAATATAATAATATATAATAATAAGGAATTGATATATCTAGAGTTGTTCGAGTAAAGAAACATATGTTTTACTTAACCTAAATTAGGAAGACCTTCAAAGTGATGAATGCAGAGCAAGGTCAAATAGAATGCAATTCAGTCAAAACTTCTAGTCAACTAAACATATATATAAGTATATATATAGAGTATACCTATTCTAAGCCCCATCTCTATAAGACTTAAGGTCGTGTCCATGGAGCCCATAATTTGTGTGTGCTCTAACTTTGGTTCTGGCTCGTGATGGATGATTCGGTGAGATGGGCACAAAAAATGTTTACGGGCTGTTGTGAAGCGCGGCCAGATGACGTGACCCTTGGGCAATCCGGCATAAATTGGCGACAGTTCGTCGGAAAACGTCAGCACGGTGGTCTCTATGCGAGTATGTCAATTAAGGTCCAACAGCCGCTGATTTATGCAATTGCCCCAAGACGAATCTCTCTCAAATGTTGATCGAGAGCCAGATCGAAGTGGAGTTCGGGGCTGAGGCAACGAGCTGGCGGGGCTACTTCCTTCCGTTACAGTTGCTCACATCAAAAAAGTTCAAAATTCATATATATATATTTGTTTTTGTTTTTGTTTTTTTTTTTTGTTCGTACAGTGGAGCCCGCTAATTGGCGGACGTCGCGTACGGTGCGTGCCCCAAAACGAAAACTTGATAATAACTTCTTCAACGAGCGCCATGAAGTGAAATTATTCGGGTAAACATGCACGCTAATTACAAAGCCTCAAACGATCCTCACAAAAATAAAAAAAAATGCCTAAAAATAATAAAAAAAAAATCGTTGCTATAAAGAGCCAAATGGAGTTCGGCAGAAAAAAAAGTCGAAGACTGAATGCCTTACGAAAAAATCATTTTGAGATTTCTTAAAGTTTATCTACAAAAGTTTTTTAGGTTTTTTTTTAATTTTTAATTTATTATTAATATTTTTTTTATTATATAAGCTTAATAATAAGATGTTAAGAAATTAATAATTATTTTTATGAAATAAAAAATAAATAAAAGAAAAATATTAAATTTTTCTATTTTTTTGCTAAGAATTTTGTAATTTAAAAAAATAGTTTGCAAAAATATATTAATTCATACAGCAAAATAAAATTATTTAGAAAATATTTCAAGGTAAATTGAAAATCTACAAAAAAATTTAAATAAAAATAAAAAACATCAAGAATTAAATTCAAGAAAATAAAAGCATTGATGTTTTATGTATTTTCGTTATATATTTATATTAAATAAAAAAAATTGTAAATATTTATTCTAAAATTTTGTTTAAAACAAGTTTTTTCTTAAAAAAAATTTCAAATTTATTAAAATGTAAAAAATTGTAAATGAAATTCAGAAATATACTACAATATAATAATACCAAAAATACTGAAACATACAACTTTCAGTATTTTTGATAAGTTTATGGAAATTAAAATTTTTTAAAATTATTTAAAAATTATTTTTTGCCTAGCTATACCATAATATACATGCACTATATAGACATCTATCAATCTAATGCCTTTCAACGACTTTAGCAAACCAATTGCCATCATCATCATCATTAGCATTCGCATCAGCATCAGCATCAGCATCAGCATCAGCATCGTGCCACTTAACATATTTCCCAACATATTCATGGCAACCCCTGGGCAAGAGTATAGCAAAGAAACAAAAAACAACAACAACAACAATAACAAAAAACAGAAGAAGAAGAGAGAGAAAAAAAAACAGATGATATGATATTTTATGAATCAATTCAGAAGAGCGCCAAGTGGACCACCGTCGCTGTCGCTGTTGCTGTTGCTGTTGCTGTTGCTGTCGCAGCGTTAGCGTCGCTGCCGGCGTCGCCGTCGACGTCGAGCATCGGGCACACGAATATCGCCAACGTCGTCGTGCAGTTAGCGAATGAGCCACTTAAAGAGCCACAAATAATAATAACGACTTTAACGACAAGCAGCACAGCAACAAGATCAGACCCACGCCCCTAAAAAGAAAATAAAATCTGCCACGCCTCCCCCCAAGCATCGCTGCGGACCCCCGCTGTCCAGTCCGCTGTCCAGAGCCACACACAGCAAGCTGACAGAGTTTGCCCGAAACAAAGTTGAGCGCTCTTCGCGTCCGCCCGCTTATGACTTGAAGTGAAGTTTTTGATTATGACGAGAGCTGGCCTAATGATCATCATCAGCAACATCATTATCAACATCATCGTCAAGCTGAGGCTGAGCAAGTGAGGCCTCGCCTTAACAAGCTTAAACGAACAGGTTTATTATGATATGATTCTTGGTCAGTCTCAGTCTCAGCATAAGCGTGAGCCTTAGCTATACCAATGACTCTCAAACTGTAGGCGAGCCTGCGATAGGCATTAAAGTCAATAGTCCAGCTGCAATTGTATCACAGGTTATAATTAAACTTTACTAATATCATAATCGCACACCTATGGATGGCAGCAGCTGCAGCACAAGTCTGCTCGACTGCGCTAATACCCTGGCTGTTATATTTGAGCATAGATAAAGCGAGGCAGTCGAGGCATTCTTGGGCGTAGCCGACTCTTAGATACCCAAACTCTACAGCTTAACTTTCAGTTGAAGCTAAAAAGTTTTTATCATTAACTTTGGTATGCCTCAATCCATATTGTGGAAAGTCGCCTGATAAATTTAACACAATTATAATGCAGAAGAACCCAAGATATAGGTAATATAACTAGGCTAACTAGGATAACTGGAATAACTGGGATAACTAGGATAACTAGGATAACTGGGATAACTGGGATAACTGGGATAACTGGGATAACTAGGATAACTAGGATAACTGGGATAACTGGGATAACTAGAATAACTAGGATAACTGGGATAACTAGGATAACTAGAAGAGTGGGCAAAAAGTCTACTTTAATTTGATTCATTTTATATATATAGATAAAATAAACGAAATAAAATATATTCATATAGAATATATTTAAAAACTTAAACTTCATGCAATCCATATAATATTCATCAATTGAATAACTTTTCCAGCAAAGCAAAAGCAACTCTTTTCCCCTTATTACGAGCCAGCATTAAGCCTCTTTAATTTCAGAGCTCTTATGAAAATATCTTTTTACACATTGGCCACATTAAGTTAATTTTTCATTTTTACTGTCAACTACATGCTTTATAGATACTTCGTGTCTCGCGAGTTAAGCTCCATGCGGCTTTGCCTTTAATCCTTTGCCACATCTGTGAAAATGATGCGAATTTCCCGCTTGATTTGACGCCATTTCAGCTGAATATGCAAATTAATATGTGTAACATTTGTTGTGTGTGCGTGTGTGTGTGTGTGTGTGCGTGTGTGTGTGCGTGTGTGTGCGTGTGTGTCTGTGTGTGTTTATGTTGGCTAGCAACGTGTTGAGGTGTGAGATTGTCGCTGCGATTGCCCGGCGGGCTCTGTCCATTAGGCAGGCGTCGGAGGTGCAAATATTTGTTGACAGCAGCACATCAGCGGCAGGTGTGCAATTCAGCTTACCGTTCGTCAACTGTCAATATCGAATTTCGAAGTCGAAATCAAAATCAAAATCAAAATGTTCGCAATACATTTGCGTAGATGTGTATTCAAGTTGAGTTCGATTTATCTATGAGTCGAAAAGTTAGCTACAAATGGAGCTAGTGGATTAGCTATCATTAAAGAGTCTCTGGTTTGTTCGAATTCGAAAGGCATATTCGAAAATCCAAATAGCTCGAAAAGTCTATTTCTTCAAGCTTCACTCGAATTGGTGAATCTGTTTGAACAAATAGACTTGGCTTGAAATCTTTAAAGTTTCTGGTTAAAGAGTTTTTCGAAATGAAGGAAAATTAAGTTGGGAATAGAAATCGATTAAGTAATAGAACCTTAGAACTAAGGCAGCTTTATCTACTCTAAGAAGTGTAGTGAAGTGTTCTTAGCCAATTCGATTTAGTGAGTAGAATTTATACCTAAGGATCTTTAATTTTCCCTTTGCACTCCTTTACGCTCCATCAATTAAAGCTGCACGCTCTTCTCCGAGCTAATCCCCGAGCATAAAAACCCAGCTCAATGCAGTGCTTGGACGTGGTCACGGTCTTGACTCTGCTGCGATTAGGGTCTCTCTAACGGCCAATCTCAATAGACCCATCACATCCGCGCGTAATAAAATGCACGCACGCACCGTCCACACCAAGTGGCCAATGATTTGTTGAGGAGAGGGAGGAGAGAGCAGGGAGGTAGTGTTTGGTGGACCGTACTGTAGCTGTAGGCTAAAGGTGCTGCATCCGTTCCATCTCTCTTTCGCTTTGCTCATCATCTAATCAAAATCAACGATCATCGCGTTGAAAGCCTCTAAAATGGGCAACACACGCGGCTCGCATGTAGGTCGTATCCCATCCTCCTCCTCCTCCTCCGCCACCGTCTCCTGCTCCGCCAGTTGTCTGTTGCGTGTTTGGTCATTTGTAACACCTAACGGTTGATTCGTATAATCTTTGATTTGAAACATTATAATTAACATAAGCTGATGCGTGCGCCTCTCGCCAGTGCCCAATTGGAGCTTCTCATTGATTGAATGGGGACTTTGGGACGCGGGCTGCCCTGCCCAGCCTAGCCTGCCCAATTAGCATTTATATTTGGGAACTTGACTGCCTGATTAGCTGTGCACGTTAGCAAGGAACGTGCATAATTGCTATCGAACAATAAATGTTATCATTCATCGATATGCGTAGTTTGTGATTGATTCTTTTGCCTAAGCCAGTGCTGGGGCAGTCTGCAAAGAAGGATGTCCAGTTGAAGTAGAGGAATGAGATTCTTAGGAACGAACTCTTAAATGCTATCGTTTATTATCGATAGCAGATATGAAGTAATCGCATCGTATCACTTCTTCGTTCTGGGCAAATCGATTAAATGAGTTGTTATCGATTATTGTCGATAAGTAAGTAAAAATTTAGAATAAGCGATAAGTAGTAGGGAATTTCAATCGATAGCTTTAGCTATCGATAGGTCAGGTAACATTACCTGAGTAATGTTTCATACGCTTTTTGGAAGGAGAAGCGAAAGATTTATGTAAGCCTAAGGAAAAATAGATCATTTCTCGTTATATTTTATTAGTGAGCATTTAAGTCGTGATAGATGATAGATAAAAGTAAATATTCATTTGGACTCATCTCTTGGAGATGGTTGGAGCAGTCGTATTTCAGATCCAAGGTTAATCAATCTAAATATAAAGACTAGACTATATTTAAGGAACAGAAACAGAGAGACTAACTGCTGAGACTAGCACCAGGCAAGAGCTTATAGCTTATGTCGA
The DNA here is from genome assembly GCA_030914385.1 of Drosophila antonietae. Classification (NCBI taxonomy): domain Eukaryota; kingdom Metazoa; phylum Arthropoda; class Insecta; order Diptera; family Drosophilidae; genus Drosophila; species Drosophila antonietae. The sequence continues at coordinate 134,126 of JAUESO010000109.1, read as the reverse complement.
GTTAAGATATCTCTAGCTGCATAAGCAGAGCTGTATAAGATGGACTGTATTCAAGGATAGGGAGCATATGCACAACTGTTCAGTTAGACCACCCAAAATTGGAGACAAGACGAAAGGCAAACTACGAAAAAGAAGCAAACGAAAAAAGAAACAACAAAATTGTCAACATTCGCAATTGTTGTTTGACCCATGCGACGAATTTTTTTTTCTCTCTTTTTTTTTTTTGCAATGTCCAGTGGCCGGCGGGAGCATGAGGCAACAACAACAACAGCAACGATTGCAATGTCTATTGAAGCGATACGAAGACGTAGGCTCTATACAAAATGTTGTCGAAACGAGGAGGCGTGGCAAGGGGGGGGGGGTCGATGTGAGGCAGCGAGGGGCTACGATTGGCCACCCACGCGGCCAACGGGGCGTATGAAAAACAATTTTCGAGCAGGCCTCGCCGCAGCAATCGCAGTCGCAGTCGCAGCAACAACAACAAAAGCGAGCATTGTTGTTGCTGTCGTTGTTCATTGTTGTTGCTGTTGTTGTTGTTCGTTGTTGTTGTTGTGTTTCAACATTTTGACTTGTTGTGATTATGGCGGGCGGCCGTCAGCATCGTCAACGTTGTCGTTCGTTGATTTCATAATCTCTTCCGTTTGCCAGTTGCTGCTGCTGCTGCTGGTTGTTGTTGTTGCTGTTCGTTGTTGCTTGTTGTTGTTGCTGTAGATTTGTGGGTGACCGCGCACTCTCTAAAAACGTCAATCACTCAATTAAACTTAATTATAATTGCGAAGCGATGATGGCGGGCGGCCAGTTTGTTGAATAAATTCCAAAAAAAAAAGAAACAACAACAACAAATAAATAATAATAAAAAAAAAACTATGGCTAAGGGCTTTTGTTGTTGTTGTAGCAATTGTTGTTGTTGAGATTTTCAAGAAATTCGCAGAAAATTGTAAATGCACGACGCTGAAAGCTGGACAATGATGATGTTGATGATGTTGATAATGTTGATAATGATGATGATGATGGCGACGAAGCTGCCGCCGCCACCGCCACCGCCACCACCAACAGCACCACCATCACCAGCACCACCATCACCACTTTGGTGGCTTCAAAATTTTGCCTGACTTGTCTGTGCTTCGCATTTTGATTGGCCTGGCCTGAGAAACTGAACGAGCAGAGCTGTGCAGAGCAGAGTTAACATGCTGTTGTCGCGTTATGCAAAATGCCTCATACAGATCCCTCCGCGCACCACCTGGCCACCATGCCGGCGCCCACCCAGAAGACGAAGCGAATGGCCACTGGCCACGACGGATCGTGGCGGAGTGAAGCAAATGATTATAAGTGGGAGGATCTCCTGCTCTCTCCCTCTCCCTCTCTCTCTGTTACTCTGCCACTCTCTTGCTCTGTGTGTCTCTTGACTACTTTCACCTAGACGACAGCTGGAGCATAACCCTTGCGGCTACGCTTGAAGATCACTTAACACAAGCTGACATAAGCTAGGATGAGAGGAGCAGCGCAGGAGCGGAGCAGAGCATGGGAGACCCTCTCTCTACGCACTTGCACAACAATTGTAATGTCTCAACATACGCAAAGACTCTTTTACGACATAATGAACGCAACGTGTGGGCGTCAACTGCCTCGACCACTGGAGCGACACGCACGAAATAACAGAGCAGCATGAACTGGCAGAGAGTGCACGACTAGCAGATACCCAAGCTTAGCAGGCATATGAGAAAAGTGCGTATATATGCCAATGAGTAAGACTCTATAACTACTGCACAAAGAGGGATCTATATTCATGAATTGGAATTGGAATGGGAATAGGAATGCATTAAAAATCAAATTGAAAAATATTATTAGATATTGTTAAAGAAGAAGCTAAAGCCATAATGAATAGGTCATATGAGAATATACACTTATATAGACATATATTCCAAATATTAAGTATCTATAAAGTATCCCTCAGCTTAGTTCTATTGAACGGAGTGCGAAAGGCAGCCAAAGATATACGCAGCTACTCTGATATATATAGACATTCATTCTACCCGGCTTACACATCTCTATCAATGGGTATTTATTGTAACTGAAGGAGAGCTGCACAAGCTGGACAGCGGACAAACATCGAAGCGCTTGGCCGATTGTCAAACTGTTGGCCAACTTGTGGCTGGGTATTTCCAAATTGCAATTGCATTTGCAATTATAAATTGGCCAAGTCACAGAAGGAAGCCACCTGTAAAATAACAATTTATGTCATATGTAATTGTCGTTGCCGGAAAATTAAAGTTAATATACATTTGTTATCGTCTTATTCCTGAAGTCAAAATCATAGATTGAAGCTTACTTTGCTACTGTATTAACCAGTCCAAAAATTGCCAGAAAATCTGACAGATCCAGGAGAAGTATTATAGTTAAAGTATTATAGTTATAGCTAAAGAATCTTCATTGCCGTCCGCATTGCATGCAGTCTAACATCATTATTCATCCAAGTCCAAGGCCTAACTCAAGAAGCTGAAGAAGCTGAAGAAGAAGTGAAAGTATTACGGCCAAACTGTTTGCCTTAAACTGAGATTAGATGTCTCTTGTATATTGGATCAGCTTCTGTTTTTTGTTTTTCTACTTTTCTGTTTTCTTTACGGATTGAGAAATTCGCACAGCTGTCTGCGGCCAGGAAACTTTTGTTTGTTATCATATATCACATACATACACATATGTGTGTGTATATATAGTACATTATGGGGGTGTGCCTGTGTATGTGTGTGTGTGTGTGTTTGAGTGCTCACTGATAGTTTCAGCGAATTTAGCCGCCCGCCCGCACTCGAATCAGTCAAGTAGATTTAATTGCAGCTAGCCCTCAATTTCATTTCATCCGATTCATTCCATTTTCCCAAATTTATTTTATTTTTCTTTTGCTTTTTCTTTTTTTTTTTGTGTATTTTCATCTTCGCTTCATTTTGATGATTTCTCTCAAATGTTCTCAACTTTCATTGATTTCAATTGTTGCATTGCGGAAAAACTATCGATTGCAATGCGACGTGGATTGCTTTTGTCTCGACCTTCTCTAATGCGGGGGTTGGTTAACGGGGCCCACGTTAACAATGGCTCAAAATCGTTTAGGGCCATTAAGTGTGCCTGCCTGAGTTATTGTTGTTGTCGCTCTACTTCTTCTAGTTGTTATGAAAAACAGAACAAAACAACAACAACAACAACAACAACAGCAACAGCAACAAGAACGGGATCAGCTCACGCCCCGCTTAGCCCGCAGCCGCAGCCGCCTTCATTGACGCTCGCTCTCCTTCACTCAGTCACCCTCTCTCTGTGTCTCTCTCTCTCCCTCTTACACATACAGCTTAGCTGCCAGCTTGGTAATCGATCTTTTGTTATCTGCCGGCAGGTGGCGCTGCTCGATCGCTCAATTGGTCGCCCCCACACACACGCACAGCCGCCATCTCTCTCTCGCTCTCTCGCTCTCTCCTCCTACTCTGCTATTCCTCTTCAGTTGTTTGGGCACTTTACGCGTAATTGCCGCACATTGTTCTTATTGCTCTTGCTGTTGTTGTTGTTGTTGTTGTTGTAGCTGCTGTCGGCTTGGGCCCATTCATCAAAGCCCATCGATTGGCATTGGGTCTGCCATCGACTGCGTCCGCTGCTCTGTCTCTTTGTCTCTTCGTCTCTTTTGCTAAACAAGACCTATTATTTGTAGGTCATAAATTTTATTGCTCTCAACTGCCGCTGCAGCAATTAAATCTCAATGGGTTTTGCACAGTGCATTCGGTTGGCGTGTAGAGGGGGAAGTGTGGCGTAGCGGGGGCGCTGGTGTTGGTTGTTGGTTGTTGGTTGTTGGTGGGTAATCGCAGCACTGTCAACCCATCGCAGCCCATCCCTTGGCAAATATTTTGACATTCTGCACAAGCGAAAAACTAATCTAATGAGCCACGTTCCCTGGGCGCGGCCAGCGATGCTGCGATCAGCTGATGTTTATCAACATTTTAGTTTAGCTGCTAACTGGGCTTTTAATGGTCGTGCCCGTTGGCCGCCATTAGCCACAGCTATCGATTTATCTAATAGCTGCTCACTCACTCTCTCTCTCTCTCTCTCCCATCTCTCTTCTATATCTCATATTGAAGCAGGGATATATTGCGGTTGATTATCCCAATCAGATAGCGTCTGTGTTAAGCTCGCCTCTCACAGCCACTTTCCTTTGGATAACTCACTTGAGGCAATTGTCTTGTTAGGTTTGATTGGGCTAGAATGGATTTCGTAAGCTCTAGCACAGCTCGCAGTTGAGTTAGTTAAATATTTTTAGATATATGTTAAGATAATCATTCGTGCATAACCAAGTCTTGGCTTGAAGGGAAACCCTCTCTCATCTACTTACATGAATATCGATCTATATATGTATATACATATATTATTTATGTATTACCCTTCTCAACTATCTGTAGTCTAAGCAACTAAGAGCTGAACTCTAAAGGTTAGCTAGCAAAGGTTTTCCAGGCAGACTTCCGTTCCGTTGGTTAGCCTCTGTAAATGTGTTCTCATAATTTAGATCGCGTAATCAAAACTCTAGAAATGATGTCTGTTCCCGCCAGGTCAGTTCAGCCCAGCCACACCCAGTCACATATCCCATAATCCGTCTGCCCTACTCTAACCCCATGTCTGGATTGGCTAGTGCCATAAAGAGTCGAGCGGATGCATTTTGCGCAGAGGCGCCTTCGTCCGGCGCTTGGGTAAACGGGCTACGTGACGCCATCAGGTGGATGTGGCAGTCAGTGGTTGCAGTGCCACAGACCCGCAGCAATTCACAGCAATCAGCAGCAATCGCTTGGACAAAGTCAACCCTTTGATTAAAAGTCAACTCCTGCGGCTGCTGCTGCTGCTGCTGCTGCTGCTGTTGCTGTTGCTGTTGGGGTCGACTCGCTGTGATTCTATTAGCAATTCCGCTGAAATCGAGTCGCATCTCTAAAACCGTTATGGGCCAGTCAAACAGCGCCACTGAGGGCGTCGGTGGTAGTGGTGGTGCTGCTGCTGGTGGTGCGGGACGCTTCATCATTGCTGGCATCAAAGGGCAGCGCCACTTGGCAGGCCGTTCCGTGCCGTCAGAGAGTTGTGCGCTTCAGCGAAAACAGTAGCGCCGGCTGCTAACGTCACTTGCGACAAACAACAACAACAACAACGAGAGCAACAGCCAAAACAAACAAAATGCAAAAAGTTCAAAGCCTAATGCGAAAAATTCGCAGAAATCTGTCATCGCCTTGTCAACGCGGCATCAACGGCAGCAGGAAGCTGTGTTCAGAGTGTGAGAAAGAGCGGGCGTAACAGACAGACAGAGGCGAAAGACAGAGAGAGACAAAGAGAGAGAGAGAGAGAGTGTGTGTGTGTTTGTGAGAGAGGGAGAGCTGGAGCGGACAAGAGATTCATTGAGCAGCCCACAAGCTCGTGGCGCAGCCTAACTGCCTCCCATCAAGCAGCCCAATGCGACCCGCAGCAACAAACCCACACACACACACACACACACATCACACACACACTCGCACAACACATACACGTTGCGACTCACAAAAAAAAAAAAAGAAAGGCAACAAAAAAATATGTTTCCATCAAAAATCAGTGGCACGTCGAGCGATCATATCGAAAAACATCTCGCTGCAAATTTCCTGCCAGCGTCCACAGATAAGCCACCAAGTGTAGGAGTAGCTCCACATCAGAGTCTGCTGGAGTCGTCTGTGACTTCAACTGGCGTCTATCAAAGTGTTTATGCGCTTGCCAAAAAAAAAAAGAAAGAAAATAAAGCCAGCAACAGCCATAGAGAATCTCATGCGAACATGTTGACTAACTCAAGTGGTTTGTCCCTGAGCGAAACAGAATTGTGTGAACTGGTGCTGAAGCAGTATCTAGAACATGAAGAATGAAACGTCCTTAAGTGTAAAATGTGTAGCACAATTGAGGTGAACTCTGTTGGAATAGATGCATCTCTTTATGAAGTTTACTTATAGCACGCGAGTTCACTTATTGCTTGAATAATATTTCAATACTTTAGGAATGTATTTTCACCTAACAAATAAACTTTATGAACTGGTTCATCTAGTTCTTGCTAAAGACTAATAAGAGAACTGGCAATCGAATTATGGTTGCGAGATTAAAGAGAAGAGGATAATAAGAGTATGAAGACATTTCCATCATTCAATGAATGAAGCCTTTGAGAATAATCTTAATATGATTGCATAGAAACCTATATATAGCAATATATATAGGAACTACTATATAGTCTAGGGATATATGTATGAAATAAGGTCAAGGAGTCAATGGCTTAAGAAGCCGATTTCTATAGGAAAGATTTCTTATAGACAAGACTCTAAACTCTTAGACGTGTATGGACTTATATGGCTACTACAAAGATCAAGTAGGATAGAAACATCCATTTCAATATTTATCTATATACGAATCAAAATCAATCCATAGCTGCGTAAAATGTCAACAAAAATAGTTTCTGAATCTAAGCCAACTAATGCAAGTCGTTCAGGAGTCCTGGTCCAAGATTCCCCTAAAACGATGCCAGAACTTGGTTGATTCCATGCCGTCGTCCAATTTTTTTAATTACATAAAAACGTTGAATATTTTGGTGATAATTCTTTTTTGTAGCAATAATTTATTGTTTTCTGCTTTTATAAAAGTAATCTGTAGTCCAATCCATTGATAAATCTATCAAGGAGAACTTCTTAGACTTTGCATTACAAAGTTTCACAGCTGAAAGCTAAAAGACTTCTTCATACATAGACAATATCCATATATTAGGGATCAGCAATGAGTTTGGGAATCTCCTACACAATACAGAGTATACGCCAGTTGGTGTGGCGCGGGCCAAATGTAAAAAAAAAAAGGAAAGGGAATCCAACTATTGTCCGTCTGTTTTTGACATCTTGTCAGAGCGCCAGAATGTTGTTGTTGGCATATCTATTGTCGATGTTGTCGTCAGTTTGTCAGTTGGGTCTGTTGCATGTCATTTGGACGTTGTCCGCACAGTCGCCCAGCGCTATTAAACTTCAAAAGCCGAAACGGCAACTGGGCGCAGAGCATTTAACGCCGCCAAATTCCGAACTGAACAAAAGGTAGCAGGTAGCATGGACAGCAGCTGCCCAGCCATGCTCCATGTCTCTCTCTCTCTTTCACTCTCTCTTTCACTCTCTCTCTCGCTCTGCTGGGAAACTTTGGCTGAGTCAGCGAATGTTTGATATTGTTGTCGTTAGATTTTTGTGCACTTAATTGCGGCAATTAGCGTGGGGCGCTTTGTTGTGATGCCACGGTGCAAGTGCAAATGGTGCGGCAAATCTTTTTGCCTTGCCTTCTGCTTCTTCTTCTGCTTCTTGTTCACATTTGTTTCCACATTTTTGGCAGCCAAATGAAAGGGAATGCAGAGCCAGGCCCCAAAAAGAATGGCGCCTACCCTCCTTCAGCCCCTCCTCATCCACTTCCCCTCTCGTCTGCGTGGCTCAGACAAATAAATGCATTCACGAATTCATACATCAATTGGTCTTTCATGACTGGGCCAAGACAATTCACAATGGAATTTGAACAACGGTAGACAGGCAAATATAAATATGTGTGGGGAGGGGGTGATTATGTATATGTATATATAGTAATCGGGATAGTAGGATGTAGGGTGTACTTGATTAGATCTGCTTAGTCTAGCTGAATAGCTGGGTGGGATAGAAGGACTGCGGAACAGACAGAGAGTTAGATGAACAGAAAAGAAAGGAAATATAGATAGACTTGAAATGACATAGACCTAGCGAAATACTTTATACAATCTCTCTCTCTTTCTCTCCTTCCCCCCTCTCTCTCCCTCTCTTAAGTGTATAAACTCCCCTCATATCCATCTATCGCATCTACAATCTAAAAATCCTTAGTCCAACGAGAGTAAGCCAACTTGTAGACTTCCGCTTAGGGTCCATATGTTGCTTTCTGAGTGAATGTTAACGAATCAAAATCAAAATCAAAATCGAAGTTAAATCGAAAAGACGAAAAGTCGAAAGCGCAGCTCGCGTTCACACGAGTGCCAACAGATGAGAGAAGGAACGGCCGAAGGGTAACAGGCAGGAGGCAACGGGCAACTCAACTGCCAACTGAGGCTGTCAATAAAATTTGCGTCTGGCGCTGATTTGCTCGGCCAAAATGCGAAGTGAGGGTTACCACTGGGACAGGTAAAATGAGGTGGGATGCGAGGGGCAACCGGATTTGTACTGAGGCGCGCCCTGTCGTTGCTGATCAAAATCAATGCGATCGAGAATTGCGAATCAATTGCGGGTCGACGGGCCTTTAACCCGGCGCCTGCATTTCGGCCAAAACGGTAACAGAAAAGAGACTGCGAGAGGGAGAGAGAGAGAGAGAGAAACGGAGAGGTAGAGAGAGAGAGACATTGTAGAGCAGTCAGCAGTCGGCAGTCGGCAGTCGGCAGTTGCTCGATGTTAAACAGTCGTCGATCAAAGGCGAAATCCCGGCAGGGCCTATGGACAATGCAAAACGCCGGGAAGAATCGAAATCGGTAGACTAAGAATGAGAGGAAGAAGAAGAAGAAGAAGCAGCAACAGCAGCAGCAGCAGCAGCAGATGAAGAAACGAATCTCTGAGCAGCACCGATGAAGACGACGTTTTGCTTTTTTGGCGACACTGACAAGCCGCTTGACAGGCGCTGGCAGGGCAAGAGCGAGGGTATATTCAAATGCAGCCAAAGCTTTGGCTTTGCCAAGCTGATCTGCGATTGTTGTTGTTACTGGGCTGGCTGGCAAGCCGTTGGCCTGCTCACTCGCTCGCCCGCCTCCTGCCTGCCTGCCTGCCTGCCTGCCTGCCCACCTCACGTTTCTCGCCGTGGCGCTTGCAACTTGATCGATGAATGGGCATTCGGTTGGATCGGGGGTCCAGGCTGGAGCCAGGGACACGCGGCGCCGCTGCCGTTGCGAATTCAAGCGCCGCTTTTGAGTTGGGCTCACACAATGCCCAAGCCAAGACAAGACAAGCCAAGTCAGGCCAAGCTAAGCCAGCCAGCCAGCCAGCCAGCCAGGAGCAGTCACTGAATCGATCTGAGTCTGTTCCCGTTTCTGTTTTCATCTCATTTTCCCCTATTTCTTCTTCTTATTTCTTTTGTGCTCTTTAACTGAAGATTAAGCTGTGCAAGCAGCATAGATGCGCTACCATTTTGGGAGGCAGGTGCGACTTGATCTAATTAAATACCATATGATATAGCAGCTGAGCTGTGGTATATACTAAATAGGGGTTTCCAATAGAGAAGACGGCAAGCTATAGATATCAATATAGGAGTTATACAGAGACATCAGAATGCTTTAACAGTTGGCGATAGACTGTTGATAGAACAACTATTTGATTGATTGACTGACTGACCGTCGTATTACTATTGTTAGGCATCAATAAGTCATTCAATAAGTCAATCAGAAAGTTTGTCTGCCAGATGCAAACTAACTGAATGAATGAGATTGAATAACTGATTGATTAACTGAATGATGAAATGTTTGAATGACTGATTAGATTATTTATTGCATGATTGAATGCTTGATTAAGTAATTAATTGATAAATTGATTCATTTACATGACGTTTTGATCGAAAGTTTGGTTGATTGATTGGCTAACTGATTGATGTATTCAATCCTAAATACACATTGAGTAACTGATTGATTGAATGATTAGCTGATTGATTGCTTGATTCAGTAAATTAATCAATGCAAGCTAACTACTATTGATGATTGCCTGAACACTGGCTGGCTTGAGTGATTGACTAATGATTTAATTGATTTAAGGAGTGGACTATTACGGATTGATTGATTGATTGAATGACTAACTGACTGCTTGTTTGATTTACTAATTAGATTGATTCTAATTAACGAAAATATTTAGATTCTAACTTAACTAACTGACTAGCTGAAAGCCGTAATAATTGATGACTGATTGAATGAATAATTAGCTCACTGATTAGCTGTTTCATACCGTATTGAATATACCACTGATTGAGTGAGTGAATAATTGACTGAAGCGGTAGTTGCTAGAGTGATTGACTGTATGACTAAGTGATTGATTGATTGAAGCTTTGCGCCTTAAGCTCAAATATGTGCATTCAATTGTAGTTTTCAGATCATTCTCCACCTGTTAAATGGACTTCCAATCAAAATTCTCGAACGCAAAGAATAAAAATAAAAACGAAACTTTTATAGGCACATTATCAGATATTAAGCAAAGTTATTGATACAAATGAAGCACTCGCTAAGCAAGCACCTGTTAGCGGGTCCCATTAATATGGCATTAAAGACAAAACCCATTATAATTTCGATTATTATTATGGGTATATGGTGGACGATGTTAATCAATCGCAAATGCCATTACCGCAAATGTGTAGCCAATTAGAAGAGGGTCTCAAATTAAGGCCTATTATGTGAGCACTGAGCACTGAGTGCTGAGCGCTGAGTGGAGCGCATTCAAATTTGATGGTTGGCCGAAAACCCTTTTTCAGTTTTTCATTTTTTTTAGTTTTTTGTTTTTGTTTCTTTTTTGGACCAAAATGAAATGCAGCCAGAGTCATGTCCACTTTGTTTGCCTCCAAATGACAGCTGATTGCTCTCGCTGACTGGCTGTCTCTATCTCTCTCTTTCTCTCTCTCTCTCTCTCTCTCTCTCTCTCTCTCGTCTCGGTTTCGGTTTCGGTTTGGGTTTCGGTTGTTTTTTTTTTTTTTTTTTTTGGTCCGCGCGTTTCTCAGGTTTTGTGTACGCCGGCGCCTTTAATTGGCATTTGAATGATGTGCACACGCTGCCTCTCTCCCTTCAGCTCGCGCCGTCTCTGTCGCTCTTTTGCTCGCTTATCAGTGAGCGACCAGCGACTGCGCCACGGCGTCTTATCAAACTTGTCGATCGGCTCTCGCTGTGGCTGTGGCTGTGGCTGCGGTGGCGACTGCGCTGGCTTATCTGATGCTCGTTTTGGATAAACGCATCATTATTGCTCTTGCCGCAGCAGCGACGCCGGCAGCGACAGCGATGCCACACGAAAAAGGGTTAAACAAAAAACACACACACAAACAAACAAACAAACAGCAGCAGCGGAACTGTCGGTGGTCGCAGCTTGTTGTTGCTAGTTACTGTTGTTGTTGTTGTTGTTGTCGTTGTCATTATCAAAGCGATCTCAATCGCTGCTAATTAATTTCTAGGCTATTTAAGTTAATTTACATACAAACACAAAAACCAACAAACAAATGCTCGCAACATGCACCCGCGCTTGCAGCTGCTGCAACCAGCTCCTGCCTCTACCAGAAACCGCCCTCGCCCTCGCCCCACCACCAACGTCTCAGTTGCCCCTCGATCAGTGTCGCTGCTGAGAACGCATGTTGCGTAGGCGTCGACGTCAACGCTAACTGCGCTTAATTTTCGTTAATTAAAGCAAATGTCTGTTTAAGGCGAAGGGTTGGCCTACTTGCTGGAGCTGGAGTCGGACGAGTGTTGCAGCTGACCAAAGTGGCGGAAAAGCGTTGCAATTGACGTGGGGCACCAACGGTGCCAATCGACTCTATTCAGCTCTGCAACTGATGGCAACGGCAACGGCAACGGCGTTAGACATTTGATTTCCGTGTCATTAAACAGGGCAACAGCAAATGCGTGCCACAATGATGACCAGAGGCGCAGCAACAATAGACGACACAACAAAAAACTAGAACAGAACTATATAACGACCTAAAACTATTCGATTTTTCGAAAATATCGAAAATGTTTCATGCAGAGGGGGAGAGAAGGCCGGGAAACAGAGAAAGACAGAGAGCAAGACAGAGAGCAAGACAGAGAGCAAGGCAGAGAAAGACATAGAGAGAGAGAGAGAGAGAGAGAGAATTTGTCTTTTAAGAAATTCCCATCCTTTATTTCTGAAGAGTTACAGTTACTCAAATCATTTTACTATTCCTAGTATTGAAAGACGAAGTATAGCATCAAAAATGTTTCAAATATAAATTGTAAATAAAAATCAATAATAGTATTAATAATAGAATTTGGATCTATAGATCTATCTAACACAATATATTACTAAAGTTTATTATTTATACAAGCCTTTTAGATTCTGAACTATCTCCAGGCGCTATCACACATATTTCAAAATGGTATTTATTAGGTATTTTTTACTATACTACAAAATATATGATTATTCTAGAACTATTCTCTACGAAAACATGTTAAAGCGTGTGGTTGATTGATTTCAAGTAGCCGAAGGATTTCAGAGGCGACAATTGATGCAAATAGATTTCAAGATCTCTAAGATGAAAGGGATAGATTGAAAGTGTTAGCTAAGTAAAGATAGTAAATCAGCGTAAATCGAATATGATATATGGAAACCGAAATGGGTTAGTGCTGTAGTAAATATCTTAAAGTTGTCAAGAGATTCCCATAGATGCACTACCTTACTTTTTGGCTATTTATATAGATTATCTTATACATAATAATATGTATGATAGGTATTCATATAAAGATGAGAAGCAATGCATATGGAATATCATATGAAAACCCTAAGATTAAAGAACTCAAATGAATGCAATGGTCGATTTTTCCTTAACTTCATGAACAATTTACTTATACTTACCTATTTCCTTTATTACCAAGCACTTGGCATACGAGTAAAAAACATTCCATACCAAAAATCAAAGTTCTTTAAATACAAGTACGCTTAACCGACACTTGGCTCTGCTGAGATGTGCAAGGCAAAGACACACATGTAAACATATCACATGATATTCAACTGTGTGATAATTCAAGGATAACTTAAGTTAAACCAATTCATTCGACGATATGAAAAGATAAATCAATTGAATATATTTGCGAGATTCTTGCGTGCGAGGCTCTGTAAATGAGAAGCGACGAAAGCGAATCACATTCAGACAAAATGTTATTCATTTCGTTCACATTCGCATTCACTTTTCCGAGACGTTTGCGATAAAAACTTAATAAATAAATTGACTTTATGGCTGTGGCGCGACGCAGAGATACATTGAGATACATTGAGATGCGCAGATACGCAGCATACATATGAGAGAGCTTACAATGTGTCCTGTGTGCGTGTGTGTGTGTGTGTGTGTGTGTGTGTGTGTCGTCCTGTCGTCCTGTCGCCCTTTGTGTTTGCCACAAATAAAACCATAAATAAAACGCAAACGTCGGCCCAGGCGCAAAATGTATTCATGAGTAATTGTCACGCGGTCCATGAAGCGACGGCCGACGGGCTGAGCGGTTGAGCGAGTGGGTGGCTGGGTGGTTGGGTGATTGGGTGGTTGGCTAGATGTTTGCCTGGCCGGTTGGCTGATGCTGTCAATTCAAGTGTTTTGTGTGTACGCGGGAGCCGGGTGGGTCAAACGAGCGTACGAAGAAGCGGACGGAAGCTATCGGCTGAAGCGGAAGCAACGGCTGCAGTTGGCGTTGCGCCACGTGATCGGAAGGAAGCGCAACTTGCGAATTGATACATCCGATGCAGACACACACACACACACACACACACACACATACACGTAACAGCAACTATTTAGAAGCAACTACTCTACTGAGAATATTGTCCTTCTTTTGGGTTTTGGTGTACATCAAATTGTCAGCTAATGCATCGCGCGTCTGCCGCTGACTTTTCACTTTTCACTTCCGCTTTAAAGGAGCCAAGCAACTCCCATCATGACCAACCCCAAACCTCTGCTACGCTGTCAATTTTCGTGGCTTTTCAGTCTACAGTTTGACAGCAACTGACAGTTCGTAGCCTGGCTGTGGCTTGGCAATTTGCTGTCTTGAATTCTTGGCAAAGACAACAGTTTGAAAGTCGTTGCACTTTAGAATCTATAGACATGCGATCTTTTGCTTAGCTTTAGTTTGACGGTCATAGCATTGTTTAACAGTTTGAAAGTCAGTGTATAGCAGGCATTCAGCTCTAACGTAAATAGTTTGACAGTCATTGAAGTCAAATTGCTATTTGCATAGCTAAGTAATACACAGTTTGACAGCCACCATAACAATTGGATACTAATTTCGTAAATGGTTTAATCACCATTAGAGTACAGTTTGAGTTGCACTTCAAGTTTTGGAGCCTCCTCGCTTTGCTGTCTTCCAGCTCTTGGTTTATTTATCTACAGTTTGATTGGACAAATTGCGTGTGATTGCCCAATGAAAATATTCTATTATTTCTATAGTTTTAGAGTCATTGCAGTACTCTATGTGTTTGACAGCGATTGCACATTTTAGATTGTTGTAGATTGTTGTTAGTTTGACAGTCATGGTCACAATTGTGGTCACAATTGTGAGGTCAATTGCATTGACCTCTTATGTAAACAGTTTGACAGTCATATTACTATATTACAGCTTGACAGTAGCTTTATAGTTTAAATTCATTTCTAGCAACTATTCGGCATTACCTTTACAGTTGAACAGCCATTGCTTTGCATATGCAAAGCTTACCCCCTCCAGCATTAGCTGTCGTCAAGCAGTTTGACATTCACTGAGGTACAGTTGCGATGCAAGTGAAATTGGCGCCGCTGCACGCACAACATACATCACCACTACACACACACACACACACACACACACACACACACACACCATTCATTGTTGTGCAGCCCCCAAAAGTTGCTGTTGTTGCTGTTGTTGCTGCGCTTGCAACTTCTGCCTTATTTTAGCCTTTTTTTTTTGTTTGGCTTGGAAAAAAATGTTTGACTGGCGCCACTTGAATAACTTTGACGACGGCGACGACGGCGCTGCCTCGATACACTGGACAGTGGACGTTGTCTCAAAATAAAGACGATCCAATCCGAAAAACAAAATAAGAAAATAAAGAATCGAACGAGTGCACACTTAAATGCAAAAGGACATGAAAAGAACACGACTTAAGGATTGCCTCAGCTTTTCTTTGCATTTTATTTATATATACATATACATATACATACATATATATATATATATATTTTTTTCCTTTGCCTCTGCCTGGGCTGCCAACGCGCTTTTGTTTTAAAAGCTGGGGTTTTGTTAGCGGCTGTTGTTGTGAGGCATTGAAGGCGGCCGCAGCAGCCGCCGCTGTCGTTTGATCAGAAGCCGCCGCCGTCGCCGACGTCTCCAGCAAAAATATGCGCCCGTGCCTTGGCTCTTACTCTTACTCTCTCTCTCTCTCTCTCTGTCTCTCTCCCTCCATATCTCTCTCACTCTATCACTCTCTCTCTCTCTCTCGCTCGCTCGCTCACTCTGTGTCTCTGCTGTCGTCTCTGTCCGTATTCGTGTCCATTGGCCTGCATGTCCGCATGGGGCAGCGGCGGCTACTTGAGGCGCCACCAGCCAACAACAACGAGAATGTTTTCGCTTGGGTTTCAGCTTTTGCTTTCGGGATTTTTGGACTGGCGCTAAGGCCAATTGGCGTCAGCCTTCATACCTTTAAGCTATGTGCGTGTGTGTTGTGGCAGCAACAACAGTAAATCAAGCAGCCGCCAGCTTCAGCTTCAGCTCGAGCAATAGCTACAGCAAAAACCTATACAGTGATCTTCAACCGGCGGCATTTTTCTTGTTTTCATTTTGGCAATTTATTAAATTTATTATTAATATATCTATAAACATTTTTTACTTCTCTACTGTGCTTTTGTTAACATGCCTGAGATTATGAGCCTCCTGCGAAGCTGCGTGTGTGTGAGTGGCTTCCTCTGCGTGGGTGGCAATAAACATAATAAAGGTTATAATTAATATAAATAATAACAAATAATATTAATGATTAATGATAATAATTAATAACAGCATACAGCATACAGCATACAGCATACAGCATACAGCATACAGCATACAGCATACAGCATACAGCATACAGCATACAGCATACAGCATACAGCATACAGCATACAGCATACAGCATACAGCATACAGCATACAGCATACAGCATACAGCATACAGCATACAGCATACAGCATACAGCATACAGCATACAGCATACAGCATACAGCATACAGCATACAGCATACAGCATACAGCATACAGCATACAGCATACAGCATACAGCATACAGCATACAGCATACAGCATACAGCATACAGCGCATACAGCATACAGCATACAGCATACAGCATACAGCGCATACAGCATACAGCATACAGCATACAGCATACAGCATACAGCATACAGCATACAGCGCATACAGCATACAGCATACAGCATACAGCATACAGCATACAGCATACAGCATACAGCATACAGCATACAGCATACAGCATACAGCATACAGCATACAGCATACAGCATACAGCATACAGCATACAGCATACAGCATACAGCATACAGCATACAGCATACAGCATACAGCATACAGCATACAGCATACAGCATACAGCATACAGCATACAGCATACAGCATACAGCATACAGCATACAGCATACAGCATACAGCATACAGCATACAGCATACAGCATACAGCATACAGCATACAGCATACAGCATACAGCATACAGCATACAGCATACAGCATACAGCATACAGCATACAGCATACAGCATACAGCATACAGCATACAGCATACAGCATACAGCGCATACAGCATACAGCATACAGCATACAGCATACAGCGCATACAGCATACAGCATACAGCATACAGCATACAGCATACAGCATACAGCATACAGCGCATACAGCATACAGCATACAGCATACAGCATACAGCATACAGCATACAGCATACAGCATACAGCATACAGCGCATACAGCATACAGCATACAGCATACAGCATACAGCATACAGCATACAGCATACAGCATACAGCATACAGCATACAGCATACAGCATACAGCATACAGCATACAGCATACAGCATACAGCATACAGCATACAGCATACAGCATACAGCATACAGCATACAGCATACAGCATACAGCATACAGCATACAGCATACAGCATACAGCATACAGCATACAGCATACAGCATACAGCATACAGCATACAGCATACAGCATACAGCATACAGCATACAGCATACAGCATACAGCATACAGCGCATACAGCATACAGCATACAGCATACAGCATACAGCATACAGCATACAGCATACAGCATACAGCATACAGCATACAGCGGATACAGCATACAGCATACAGCATACAGCATACAGCATACAGCATACAGCATACAGCGCATACAGCATACAGCATACAGCATACAGCATACAGCGCATACAGCATACAGCATACAGCATACAGCATACAGCATACAGCATACAGCGCATACAGCATACAGCATACAGCATACAGCATACAGCATACAGCATACAGCATACAGCATACAGCATACAGCATACAGCGCATACAGCATACAGCATACAGCATACAGCATACAGCATACAGCATACAGCATACAGCATACAGCATACAGCGCATACAGCATACAGCATACAGCATACAGCATACAGCATACAGCATACAGCGGATACAGCATACAGCATACAGCATACAGCATACAGCATACAGCATACAGCATACAGCATACAGCGCATACAGCATACAGCATACAGCATACAGCATACAGCATACAGCATACAGCGGATACAGCATACAGCATACAGCATACAGCATACAGCATACAGCATACAGCATACAGCGCATACAGCATACAGCATACAGCATACAGCATACAGCATACAGCATACAGCATACAGCATACAGCATACAGCATACAGCATACAGCATACAGCATACAGCATACAGCATACAGCATACAGCATACAGCATACAGCATACAGCATACAGCATACAGCATACAGCATACAGCATACAGCATACAGCATACAGCATACAGCATACAGCATACAGCATACAGCATACAGCATACAGCATACAGCATACAGCATACAGCATACAGCATACAGCATACAGCATACAGCATACAGCATACAGCATACAGCATACAGCATACAGCATACAGCATACAGCATACAGCATACAGCATACAGCATACAGCATACAGCATACAGCATACAGCATACAGCATACAGCATACAGCATACAGCATACAGCATACAGCATACAGCATACAGCATACAGCATACAGCATACAGCATACAGCATACAGCATACAGCATACAGCATACAGCATACAGCATACAGCATACAGCATACAGCATACACGCATACAGCATACAGCATACAGCATACAGCATACAGCATACAGCATACAGCATACAGCATACAGCATACAGCATACAGCATACAGCATACAGCATACAGCATACAGCATACAGCATACAGCATACAGCATACAGCATACAGCATACAGCATACAGCATACAGCATACAGCATACAGCATACAGCATACAGCATACAGCATACAGCATACAGCATACAGCATACAGCATACAGCATACAGCATACAGCATACAGCATACAGCATACAGCATACAGCATACAGCATACAGCATACAGCATACAGCATACAGCATACAGCATACAGCATACAGCATACAGCATACAGCATACAGCATACAGCATACAGCATACAGCATACAGCATACAGCATACAGCATACAGCATACAGCATACAGCATACAGCATACAGCATACAGCATACAGCGCATACAGCATACAGCGCATACAGCATACAGCATACAGCATACAGCATACAGCATACAGCATACAGCATACAGCATACAGCATACAGCATACAGCATACAGCATACAGCATACAGCATACAGCATACAGCATACAGCATACAGCATACAGCATACAGCATACAGCATACAGCATACAGCGCATACAGCATACAGCATACAGCATACAGCATACAGCATACAGCATACAGCATACAGCATACAGCATACAGCATACAGCATACAGCATACAGCATACAGCATACAGCATACAGCATACAGCATACAGCATACAGCATACAGCATACAGCATACAGCATACAGCATACAGCATACAGCATACAGCAGCATACAGCATACAGCATACAGCATACAGCATACAGCATACAGCATACAGCATACAGCATACAGCATACAGCATACAGCATACAGCATACAGCATACAGCATACAGCATACAGCATACAGCATACAGCATACAGCATACAGCATACAGCATACAGCATACAGCATACAGCATACAGCATACAGCATACAGCATACAGCATACAGCATACAGCATACAGCATACAGCATACAGCATACAGCATACAGCATACAGCATACAGCATACAGCATACAGCATACAGCGCATACAGCATACAGCATACAGCATACAGCATACAGCATACAGCATACAGCATACAGCATACAGCATACAGCATACAGCATACAGCATACAGCATACAGCATACAGCATACAGCATACAGCATACAGCATACAGCATACAGCATACAGCATACAGCGCATACAGCATACAGCATACAGCATACAGCATACAGCATACAGCATACAGCATACAGCATACAGCATACAGCGCATACAGCATACAGCATACAGCATACACGGCATACAGCATACAGCGCATACAGCATACAGCATACAGCATACAGCATACAGCATACAGCATACAGCATACAGCATACAGCATACAGCATACAGCATACAGCATACAGCATACAGCATACAGCATACAGCATACAGCATACAGCATACAGCATACAGCATACAGCATACAGCATACAGCATACAGCATACAGCATACAGCATACCTAGAGATGGATTTCGACTATTAATTTAATTTAATTTTAATCCGTTTTTAGTGGTATCAAATTAGTTGCTTAATCTGGAATTTCTCACCGCGCTTAAGCTTTGCTACATTTTGGAGCGTGTTGTCGCAGGGATGCGGCAGCAGCAATTAGCCGCCTTAGCTCAGGCTGGAGCGTTTCATGGCATAGCTCTTTAGGTTGACTAAGCACCGGCAAGCGGCATGAAAGGAGTGCCAGAGACAGCGCATAAACCAGGTCAAGTGCTGCTGCGAGCCAAGCCGAAGTGGCTGAGGAGGAGGCTGCCGCCCTTTCAGCAAGTGTGCCCATTAGGCAATGACAAAAACAAAAGCCAAGAAAACATCAAGTGGCAACAGCAACGGTAACAACAACAAAGGCAAACAGCCGTGACATGGCTAAAAAGTTTGACAGGCGCTTTCCAACTGGCAACGCCCACATGCAGGGCTGCAGGATGACAATGCCTTCGGAACTAAAGCTCTAAGCAGGATAAGAGATATTAAGAGAGGGGCAGCGGGAGCGAGAGCGAGAGCGAGAAAGGAAGCGCTGAGCCTGCGCAACGTGTTTACATTCAATTAGAAGTTTTAAAGCCTTTGGCTTGTTTACCAGCTGCAGCTGCTCCAGTTTCATCCGCTTGGCCGGGTGGGTGGGCCTTAGCCTCTGCCCCTGCCCCTGCCACTGCATCTGCCTCTGCCTTTGGCCAAGTGCAATGAACCTCGCCTTGCCGCACCTCGCCTCGCCTCGTTTCGTCTCCTCGCTGACCAACCAATTGAGATATTAGCCGTGTGGCCAGTCAGCCCCAACAATTTGGCCAACACTCATTCATTAACCGGCTGGCCATTTGCTGCCTCGTCTGCAATTGCATTCAATTTAGTTAGAAGCACTCGCAGCAGCAGCCACAGCAGCAACCACAGCAGATGATCTTCTTCTTTGGCTCCAGCCACAAGATCTCTTCCTTCGTCTCCTTCGGGCCAGTCCGTCGCCGTCGCGACTGTTGTTGATGAGATCTGCGTAAGTGCCTCCTCGCTGGTTGGCTAGCTGGCTGGCCGGCTGGCTGGCTGCCTGGCTAACTGACCAGGGCTCAAAGTAAAACGTCCAAGACACGAACCACGCCAAAATCGATATGACTCGATTAACGTGGTTGGACGACCATCATCGAAGTCTCTGCCGCAGCGTCGCCAACTTCTCCAGCGTCTTGCCCTCAGCTTTGTGTGGGTCTTCGTCGGTGGTGCTAGTGATGGCCTGTTGCTGGCTCAAAGCTGTTGTCGTTGGTGGCGCTACGTTCGATGCGAGGGCTGCTCCAATAGTTCGGCTAACTGAGCTAAGCTTTGCTGTTGGAGTACCAAAAGCTTTAAGCTACACTATAAAAGGGATATTCAATTAGTTATCCTGCTAGCGAGCTTAGCTATAACAGTTAAAATAGCTGTGAATCAAGCTAGGTCCTTAGGCACACAGTCTAGGAAAGATTTTGACTGTCAGTGTCGATAGTACTATAACTATATGTTTGGGGCATGACGTTGAGTTTGATAAGCAGAGAGATAATAATCATGATTAATATCGGTATTGTTGTAATCATGATTGAATATGTTTGGTAAATTGAAAACCTGAAAGTTATTTAAAGCTGGAATTATCACATATAAAGATATAGTCATATGTGTAGGTATAGAAACATATATACAGATATATAGATATAAAGATACATATATGGAAACTTATAGATATATTTTTATGATAGATAAATTGTTTCTTCTTAAAACTTCATCCATCAATTGATGGAAAAAATCGCATAAAGCTTTTGATTATAGCCAAGCAGTTGCTGCCTTTGAACCCAATTCAAAATGATCAAGATCTAAAGCAATTAGAGCTCGTGTCAGATAGGTTGAAAAAGTTTTGTAGCAGCCCTCGCTGTATGCTGTGGCACAGACGAGCTCTGGCTGTGGCTTGTTTAGCGTCTGTGGCCGTGTCCGTGCGGCTCTGGCTCTGGCTCTGTGTGGCAGCTACTTCTACTTCGCGTGGTCGCGTTCATCATTTTGGTGTCTTGTTTTGTGGGTTTTCATTGCTTTTTGTTGCTGCACTTAAATAGCTGGGCGGAACTTGATGAGATGATGGGCAATTATCTGCGGGAGGTCCACACACAGAGAGCTCGTAGTAAAAAGTCAGCAACAACAGCAACAACAGCAACAGCAACGAAATATGTCTTACAACATTTGGCTGACTGGGCTGACTGGCAATGCGATTTTGTGGTCGCTGCGTTGCGCATGCGCGCCAGCTTCAGCGCCATCGCCATCAACGCCTCACACACACACACACACACACACGAACACACTAGGCAGACAGCACGCTGCAGTGCGAAAGAAACGAAAGCAAAACTGAACGAAACGAGACAAAAGGCTTATAGACTGCAGCTTGCAGCAGGCAATAGCAATGGCTGGTGTGGGGGCAAGGGGCAAGGGGCAGCGGCTGGTCTCTGTGGCAGCAGCGGCGGCAGCCAATCATTGCCTCAAGGCCAATTTGGGGAATGGGAATGGGCATGCGTAGCAAAATATTTTGCGAACACGACGCCGATCACGACCAGAGCTGAAGTTGGAGCTGGAGTTGAAGTTGGAGTTGGAGTTGGAATTGGAGCTGGCCATCGTGTGGCGTCGGTGGCGGCTCTGGCGGCGGCTAACCAAACACGATGAGGCGTTGTTGGCGTCATGAAACTACAAGCAGCCCACGGTGCAATTGACGCTGAGCTCAGTTGTTTTTTTTTTTTGTTTTTTTTGTTTTCTTTCTTTCTTTGGCAGGCCAGTGAGTGTGAGCGAGCGAGCGAGAGATGGCGACGCCAGGGCGATGACAGACGACGCTTAAAGCCGGACTGGGACACGCTGGCATTCGATAATTGCTTTAGAAAGTATGCGGCTCTCCAGCCGATTGGTTGGCCATTTAAAAATGTGAATGCGACTGCGAATGAGTGCTGAATACGAGCTAAAGATGTAGCTGCCGTTGCCGCTGCCGCTGCAGTTGCAGTTGCAATTAATTACTTTTGAGAGTCCGTCTGCCACAGCGTCGCGAAGCTGTGAGAAATGTTTTCATTTTGCAGCGTCTGCTAATTGGATGTCTTTGGCCCACTCCAAAGCTCACTGAGGCCAGCTTGCTTGCTTATCAGCCGAACAACTCTTCATAAACTCAATATACGCAAGTGCTCAACATTTATTATTAAATATTCTATGTAAATGAAATGGATTAGCAAAGGAGTGATAGTAGAGAGGCCATATTTGATAATAGAGTAGATCGTTAATGGGTCATGGCTTTGCTGAGGAGTAGATCTCTGGAAAGTAAAGTAAAATTTCAAAGAGTAAAACTTCTAAGAGCTAATTGAAGCTGAACATAAATGCCATCGAGAGCAAGAAACAGAATCAGAGCCAGAGCCAATGCCAGTTAGAGCGAGTGCTGAAGCTAGAGCGCGAACTAGATCCAGAGCCAGAGCAAGAGCCAAAGCAAGACTTTGAGTTAGAGCCGGAGCTAAAATTAGAAAGAGTTGCTACAGCCAGAGCAAGTGTTAGAGCCGGAGTTAAAGCTAATACTCGACCTAGATTCCAATGCCAGTGTCAGTGCCAAAGCCAGACCTAGAATCAGAATCAGAATCAGAATCAGCCTGAACCAGAGCTAGAATCAAAATCAGAGCTCAAACTAAATCCAATGTGAGTTTCAAAGCCAGAACTAAAGTTGGAGACAGAATTAGAGCCAGAGCAGGGCAAGAACTAGAGCCAGAGCCACAGATAGGCGCAGATTCACAGAGAGGGTCATAGCCAGAGCTGGAGCTAGAACCAGAGTCAGGGTCTTAGCCAGAGCTGAAGCAAGAGCCAGAGCTTGAGTCATAGCTAGAGCTAGAGCCCTAGATAGAGCCAGATCCAAAGCTGTAGCTAGAGCCAGGAGCTGAGACAGGGGCTGAGCTAGACCCAGAGACAACTTGGGATTGGACTACAGTCAAAGGCAGAGCCAGGACAAGGAGCTTCGATTAGGATCAGTAAAATTTTTCTAGCAAACTGACAGAGCAAATGCAAAACACTTTAGTCAAGGCAAATACTTTATCACTTTCTAGTAAGTATAGATCGTATATATCTATCTTTAGCTAACGATGTTACTCAAACAAAATCTAATGTATTCATTCTGGCCATAGAAAACTATAATGGATAGAGTTAAGATCAACATCAACAACAGCTAGAGGCTGACTTTATAGCTTTATAGCTTTCTAAAGATCAACTGGATGCCTAGAGTTTATATAAAATGTGAAGTACACGTACAATACGGACTTCTTCTTATTCAATTACCCGATCGATAGCTACAGATATATATGTATATATATATATATATGTATAACAAATCAAATAATGAATTAAATCTTTGATCTACAATTGGTTGATCTATGATGGACAAGCGAATTCTTTGAGTGAAGAGTTTTCGCTTTTGTTTTGACACTTGGCCTGCAGCCGTGTCCTGGCTGTGGCTCTCGTACTTCGTTATCCTTATCGGGATGGCATCTGTACTCAGAGCTCTTCAGCTCAATTAATGCACGCTTAACAACCAAATCAAGGAACAGGCCAGGCAAACTACTTGTGAATGCGAGGCAACAAAAGCCAGTCGCAGCCCTTCAGGATGTCAACGCAAAATGCAGAGAGCGGTAAAAAAAAAGCAAGAGAAAAATAGAGAGATAGAGAGAGTCTGAGCGTGTGAGAGAGAGAGAGAAGGGGAACAAGTCTTCGGTCTTGGCAGCCGGAAGCAGTCGGCTCTATATGATGGCGTTGCCAGCGATGCAAACATCCTAGGCAGAGTCCTGCCGGTGGCTTAATGCATTGGAATCTGCACTTGGCGCGACTCGGACCCGGACCCGACTCGGTTCGGGCTCGGCTTTCGGTTTTTGGTTTTGGTTTCGGTTTCGGTTTCAGCTTTACCAGCCCATCCATCCATCTATCCATCCATCCAGTTGAGCTAGCTCAAGTGTGTGATTGCCATCAACAGCTTGATTTGAATTTTTCCGCAAAACAATGGCAGCGCTCGTATTTTCCTTTGCCTTCAGTTGCCGTTCTTTTTGCAGCGATGCGCATAAGCCGCATAGTTCGCCAGCAGCGCGGAAAAATCAGTAGGAAATGTTTCGAGGGCAAGCCGAAAGGTGTACAAAAGGATGCGCAGGATAAGCATGAGCCGGGATAATTACCTCTGTACAATTATGCGATTAGTTTATAGGCCAATAGCTCTCAAAGACAACTCGACTCTCTTGTTGATAACATAATTGATGCGCTTAGAAAAGGATAACAAAATGCGATAGCAAAAACATGTTGGCCTCTGTCGACTGAATAATACGCATCCATCCTGGTGCACAAAACACAACTACATTTCTACAAACATTTGATATTTTCCGATTTGCCATGCTCCAAATGCCGATCTGTAGAAGAGATCAACCATGATCTACCTGTAAAATAACTAAAGCAGAGCTCTAAAACTGTGGAGAAAAGCATTGAGCTGTGATCTAAAACTGTAGAGAAATACTTGAATTTGTTTGCATGCCTTCATATGATTTCTGGAATGTTTTTAGATGACACAATTTTTAACTTATTTATTAATTATTGGATCAATAGCATGATAATAATAATGCAGCATACAACATACAGCATACAGCATACAGCATACAGCATACAGCATACAGCATAACAGCATACAGCATACAGCATACAGCATACAGCATACAGCATACAGCATACAGCATACAGCATACAGCATACAGCATACAGCATACAGCATACAGCATACAGCATACAGCATACAGCATACAGCATACAGCATACAGCATACAGCATACAGCATACAGCATACAGCATACAGCAGCATACAGCAGCATACAGCAGCATACAGCAGCATACAGCATACAGCAGCATACAGCATACAGCAGCATACAGCATACAGCATACAGCATACAGCATACAGCATACAGCATACAGCATACAGCATACAGCATACAGCATACAGCATACAGCATACAGCATACAGCATACAGCATACAGCATACAGCATACAGCATACAGCATACAGCATACAGCATACAGCATACAGCATACAGCATACAGCATACAGCATACAGCATACAGCATACAGCATACAGCATACAGCATACAGCATACAGCATACAGCATACAGCATACAGCATACAGCATACAGCATACAGCATACAGCATACAGCATACAGCATACAGCATACAGCATACAGCATACAGCATACAGCATACAGCATACAGCATACAGCATACAGCATACAGCATACAGCATACAGCATACAGCATACAGCATACAGCATACAGCATACAGCATACAGCATACAGCATACAGCATACAGCATACAGCATACAGCATACAGCATACAGCATACAGCATACAGCATACAGCATACAGCATACAGCATACAGCATACAGCATACAGCATACAGCATACAGCATACAGCATACAGCATACAGCATACAGCATACAGCATACAGCATACAGCATACAGCATACAGCATACAGCATACAGCATACAGCATACAGCATACAGCATACAGCATACAGCATACAGCATACAGCATACTGTATGTTCAATCTACCTTTCTGGCTATTTTTTAGCCGTTTTTAGCCGTTTTTAGCCGTTTTTAGTTTTTAGCGGTTTTTCTGGTTTGTTTCGCCAATTACCTCTCTACCTTATTTCTAACCTTTCTAATCATATTTCTATCTCTTAATCACAATTCTGTTCATTGTATGATGACCAGTCTTATTTATCCATCCATTTGCTCATTAATGTTCAATCTACCTTTCTGGCCACCTTCTAGCCGTTTTTAGCGGTTTTTAGCGGTTTTTCTGGTTTGTTTCACCAATTACCTCTCTACCTTATTTCTAACCTTTATATCCCACTTTCTAATCATATTTCTATCTCCTAATCACAATTCTGTTCAATGGATGATGACCAGTCCTATTTATCGAGCATAAAGCATACAGCATACAGCATACAGCATACAGCATACAGCATACAGCATACAGCATACAGCATACAGCATACAGCATACAGCATACAGCATACAGCATACAGCATACAGCATACAGCATACAGCATACAGCATACAGCATACAGCATACAGCATACAGCATACAGCATACAGCATACAGCATACAGCATACAGCATACAGCATACAGCATACAGCATACAGCATACAGCATACAGCATACAGCATACAGCATACAGCATACAGCATACAGCCATACAGCATACAGCTACGCATACAGCATACCAACGCATACAGCATACAGCATACAGCATACAGCATACAGCATACAGCATACAGATACGCATCCAGACAGCATACAGCATACAGCATACAGCATACAGCATACAGCATACAGCATACAGCATACAGCATACAGCATACAGCATACAGCATACAGCATACAGCATACAGCATACAGCATACAGCATACAGCATACAGCATACAGCATACAGCATACAGCATACAGCATACAGCATACAGCATACAGCATACAGCATACAGCATACAGCATACAGCATACAGCATACAGCATACAGCATACAGCATACAGCATACAGCATACAGCATACAGCATACAGCATACAGCATACAGCATACAGCATACAGCATACAGCATACAGCATACAGCATACAGCATACAGCATACAGCATACAGCATACAGCATACAGCATACAGCATACAGCATACAGCATACAGCATACAGCATACAGCATACAGCATACAGCATACAGCATACAGCATACAGCATACAGCATACAGCATACAGCATACAGCATACAGCATACAGCATACAGCATACAGCATACAGCATACAGCATACAGCATACAGCATACAGCATACAGCATACAGCATACAGCATACAGCATACAGCATACAGCATACAGCATACAGCATACAGCATACAGCATACAGCATACAGCATACAGCATACAGCATACAGCATACAAGCATACAGCATACAGCATACAGCATACAGCATACAGCATACAGCTCATAAACAGCATACACATACAGCATCACATACAGATACAGCTACAACATACAGCTGCTTAAAATAGGTACTACCTGACTCTAAGCACACAACAGACTATTAGGACAGGTCAACTAACAGTCAATACAGACAGGCGAATATAATTAAGGGGTTAAATAATCAAAATCAATATACCTCATTTCACTATGCTCCAAAATGTGTAACACTAGCAATATTGATGGGAATCATCAGTCACGCCTGCTGCACTGATTTAATCAAAAACAAAATCCACATAAATTTATACACATATACATATATACATACATATATATATAATTCATAAATCTAGCCAAAAATTGTTGCACTCCGTTAATAATTGGCAATTGGAGGCAGGCGTGACTAACACTCGCATTGCAGCCCATCATCAATAAAATGCAATCAAAAGTGGCTTAAATGGTGTCTGCCAGTCAATGTCTGTGTATGTGTGTGTGTGTGTACGCCACCTGCACCACTTTGGTGGGTGAGAGGCAGCGGCTATGCAGTGATATATTTTTCACGCTCATAAAATAAATGTCAACCATAAACCGTGACTAAAACGAGAGACAAACAAATTACTAAATAAACGCCAAACAACCAAATCAAATGTGAATCAGAGGAAGAGCTAGAGAGTGAGAGAGAGAGAGAGAGAGAGAGAGAGAGAGAGAGAGAGAGAGAGAGAGAGAGAGAGAGAGTAAGATAGATAGATAGTTAGATAACATATATGTATGTGTCGTTGGGGGACTGAGTGGCAATGGATGTGGAAATTGCGCAGAGAACGTTGCCAAATATACAAACGGAAATGTCATATGAGCAAAATATAAAGAGATGAAATTGTCGAAAAGAAGGCTACTGAGTGAACAGAGGCGGTGTTAAAGGGAGGGTGCGAAGAAGCTGAAGTTCTTAAAGGATTATACAATGCCGATGATATAACTGACTTATGAAATGAGTGACTGAGTGAGGTAGAGATAGGCTAAGTGAATGAAGTGAATGAATGAAAGATTGTCTAAGAGATTGACTGACTGAGACAATGATTAATAAGCTGATTGGTAGACTGATTGATTTATTTAATGATTGGCGAATTGAATGGCTAGCTGATTGTCTAATTGATTGCTTGGCTGATTGACTGAACGATTGACTGATTGCTAGTTCAGCTGGCTAACTAACTGATTGGCGATTGACTGATAGACTAACTAATTAACCAATGCACTGTGAAGTTGGGTAACTAATTCTATGATTTAATGAGTCTTAATGGTTCGATTCATATTATATATTGCCTGACTGACTAACAAATTGACGATCAACTAACAATACATACACAAGCTTACAAGCTACAAGCCTAAGCAACAGCTTCAAGTTTTTCTCTTTTATTTTCTGCCGCTTCAGCTTCAGCTGAACTATTAACAATGCTATTTCTATTATTTAGCACCCCTCTTGAAAATAAGTGCAAGCGACGCCCCTGTTTGCATTGCTGCTGTCGTCAGAGTGACCATGCATGTAGCTGCTTATCTCTTGCGAAGTCAGCGTCACATAAACACCACCGACAGTCTCTCCCCTAAGCCACACACAGACACACAGAGTCATCATCGTGTAGTACATCTCTGTTTCAATGACTCCTGCTCCTACCCTTGCCCAAGAGCCACCCACTCCGACTCCCACACCCACACCCACACCCACACCCACATCCGCCACCGCATACAAAATGTAAATATTTAATTTTGAAACAGTGTAACTAAAGGGATTTGAAACGCGCGTGGACAGCAAACCCTATCTCCTGCTCCTGTTGCGACTCCTTCTCCTGCTGTTCCTGCTCCAGTTCCTGCCACTGCTGTCCGGCGTGGAGAATGGCATGGCGTTAGTCGAACTTGCAGCCTGAAATCAACGGAACCCGCAGCATTCGTTACGGTCCATCGTCTTATGGTCCAACCACCCGCGCGTCTCCTTGTTGCGCCTTGTGACATGTGAAAAGTTTCCTTTCGGCTGCTTCTGCTTCTTTCCGTTTTCCACTTTCCACTTTCCACTTGCCTTTCATTTTTTCATTTGACTTTTTTCTTGTGTGTGTGTGTGTCCCGGCTACAATTTTTGGCTACTTTACAACATTTTGCATGCTGCCCATGGAAAGGGAAGTCTTCGGGGCAAGTCCAATACCCCCCACACCCGGGTCCAGCCCCGTCATCTCACATAACAAATGACATGTCTTGGTGTGTGTCCTGCTTCTTTTTTTATGGCAAAATAATATCGAGATAAGCGACGCATTTCGCTGCGTAAAGAAGACAAGTTCATTCGGCTGCGGGTCCCCGGGGCGTACTTTGCGCCTTAGGTGGGCCGCACTGCGGGCGTGTGCGACTGCAGAGTGGGAGGAGAGAGTCGGGCCACGGAATGGGTATCTGGCATCCGTCTAAGCTTCTGTTTAAAATTTGCCAACTTTTTAATCGATTGATGAGCTGGCAGCTGTAGTTTTTATGCGGGATTAAAGCTGCAACACAAAGATCCCTCCTCCTGTAACGTCCCACGACTAAACTGGACAAGTTCTCGCTTGCCACGAACCCGCCCTGCCACACTGACCGTCAGAGCAAATTTCCCGGATAAGATCAAATTGAAAATTGGCTTCGGCATTTGATTTTTAGATATTTGCTTTAAGATTTCCTATTTGGGTATTAAATTGAATACTTTATGTATTTTGGATGGAAGTAGGTAAGATTTTCTTTAAATGTTTAATATAGGCATAAATGTAGTTGCTGAAATTGGTCTAAGATTACAGCATACAGCATACAGCATACAGCATACAGCATACAGCATACAGCATACAGCATACAGCATACAGCATACAGCATACAGCATACAGCATACAGCATACAGCATACAGCATACAGCATACAGCATACAGCATACAGCATACAGCATACAGCATACAGCATACAGCATACAGCATACAGCATACAGCATACAGCATACAGCATACAGCATACAGCATACAGCATACAGCATACAGCATACAGCATACAGCATACAGCATACAGCATACAGCATACAGCATACAGCATACAGCATACAGCATACAGCATACAGCATACAGCATACAGCATACAGCATACAGCATACAGCATACAGCATACAGCATACAGCATACAGCATACAGCATACAGCATACAGCATACAGCATACAGCATACAGCATACAGCATACAGCATACAGCATACAGCATACAGCAATACAGCATACAGCATACAGCATACAGCATACAGCATACAGCATACAGCATACAGCATACAGCATACAGCATACAGCATACAGCATACAGCATACAGCATACAGCATACAGCATACAGCATACAGCATACAGCATACAGCATACAGCATACAGCATACAGCATACAGCATACAGCATACAGCATACAGCGTACAGCATACAGCGATTGAATGCGATTGAGTCATTAACAAACTGACAGATTTGTTGACTAATTGTTATTGATTGCATGGTTAACAAATTAATTGGCCTGCCTAGCTTTAAATCAATCAATTTAATGATGATAAACATGAAGCAAGCAAATCCGGTTAACATATGATACTTATAACAAATAATAAGTGCCTCGATGATTAATGTACATATTTTGATATGATTTCAATGATAAATACATACAGCGTATATATATGGCACAGTTGAGATAAATTTCGATTGTTTGACTGACTGATTGATAGTTGCAATCAACTCAATGCTCTATTTATTAATGAATTGAGTGCTGTCTCATATACTTTTGCTGTCACATATTCTAAACGGGCAATTAAGTAGTGCTTGATGCTGTTCTTGATGCTGTCAGCGGCTGCCAGTGCGATCTCATGGTTCATTCCTCAGCTGACAGAGAACAGAACTCCGCTACCCCCCCCCCCCCCCCATGCTACTACCCTGCCCTTTGCCACTCCCCCTACTGCTTGTTTTTGTTGTTTATAGCATGAAGCCCGCTGCGCGTAATCTTAACCACAATCAAATGTTAAACAAAATGCCTCCGGCCGACTGCACAGCGGGTGCCTTTCAGCAATAACAATAACAACGGCAGCGGCAACAAAAGTGACAACACACATAGAGACACAGAGAGACCCAAGGGAGAGAGACAGAGAGAGAGAGAGAGAGAGAGAGAGAGGGTGAGTGAGGGGGGCTGCGAGGGGGTCGACAAGTCACACCTTCAATGGCAATGAGTATGCAAATCTGCGAGAACATCCTCCACACGCATTTAGTTAATTTTGCATGCGCGGCAAAAGGACAACAATTTAATTTCCCAAAGCCATAAAAACCAAATAAAAATGTTGTCTCTTCCTTTCAATGTATTTCAATTGCGCCAGAAATTTTGTGTCGACTGCGCCTGGCGAAGCGCGCGCCAACTGACAGCCGTCGCTGCCAATGACAGCCAGCTCAAACCACCCGGACCACCCCCAACCCACGCAGCGACGCAGTGACATCCCCCTGTCGCTGGCAGCAGCAGCAGCAGCAGCAGGAAGGAGGGGAAGGAGCTAGCGACGCATCCTGTTGACGCCTGCGACTGGCTGAAGCGTTGCCTTTTTGGCTGCCAACAGCGCGTTTCTTTTTTTAGTCCTCTTTTTTTTTTTTGACTATTCATGAAACGAACCGCCCAACCACCCACAGCTGCAACCCTCTCGCGCATAAATCACGGCAACAGCGACAAAACTCAACGCATGCAAATCCATTCGAAAAATAAACGAATTTCGGGAGTAGCTTTGACTTTGTCACCGCATTACGAGCCAACACAGAGAGGGAGAGAGAGAGAGAGAGAGAGAGAGAGGGGGGGCAGGTGTGTGTGTGAGTGTGTCTGTGGGCAACACCCAACGAATTGAAATGCAATTTGCTTTGAGTGCACATAAAAGTCACATAAACAAATTCAGCTAGAATATAGAGTTGAGCAGTTAAAGGACTCGACGCTCGACAATCAAGGCTTGGGTTTTGATCTGTGACAATCAAGGCTAAAGCTAACACTTTTTGGGCTTAGGCTGTAGAGTTTGTTCGTCTTGGGATTTTGCGGTCAAACCAAGTTTGGCAATCAAAGGCTTAGCCCAGCCGCAACGAACGTGCGTAATTTGGCAATTGTTAGACGCGCTCCCCCGGTTTCTGCCCGGCCCTGTCTAATCACAGGCCGCAAGCCCTGGTAGCACCCCATCCTTAGCGTTGCCTAAGCGCATATTGACAGACAATCAACCACTTGAAAAAGCATACGGCCAAATCAAAGCCACAAGACAAGTTATCACAGCTTTTCATTATGAAGCATTTAAGCAAAGCCCAAAGCCGACGGCCCCAACCCGTAGACCGGGACCAAGTCCGTAAGCCGACAAACCCAAAATCCGTAGCCCAAAGCTGAAATGTTACCGAAACCGAAACCGACACCGAAACCGAAACCGAAACCGTAGCGAAGCGAAGCAAAACGAACGGCACCCCGTGCGCCCCGGTTGCGGTTGCTCTCGCAGGGGTTGATAGCTGACGGACTTAAGCTTTCTTTTCTATAATGCCATACCCTATAGACAACAGGCATTACAGGGTGTAACTAGCAAACCTCTAAGCTGCTAGAATATATGTATGATCTTTGCTTCTTAATACTCAGCGATTGTGTTCAATTAGTCCCTAGATCATATAATTGATCTGCGAGAGATTATGATCTAAGTTAAAGCTAGGAATATCCAAACTAGTTCTTATCATACATATGTATATGTGTTATAAAAAGGGACAATACACTATATATAAGGGATGAACAACTATTCCTATTCATATCCCAACGGGAAAAAGACTAAGCCCTAGGAAATATATTCAACTTGACTACAGGATAACTGCCCGTCGAGCATATGCAACTAGATCACTCTTATTGGTTTCACTTGTAATCTTTTTTTTTTCTGTTGTTGTTCTTGTTTTTTTTTTTTGTTCTTGACTGGTCGCTGGCAAATTAAATTAGATGCTTAATATGCAGTGAGCGTTTCATTTGTTTTGCGGCTAGAAAATCAACGTGGAAAATTAGGCAAACAAACAAACGGCCAAACGGTAGCTAGAACTACCGGCTGGATGGGGGCCTGTATGGTTCTATGGGACGAAAATGGGGGAGGTCTAACAGTGTATTGAAAGGAAATGCCCAGGGCCAGCCAACGGGCCGCTCTCTCAGTCACAGACACAGTCGGACAGACGGTTGGACCTGAACTGTTTTCGTGGGCCTCGCCCACAGCTTAGCCTCTAATGAGGCGCATTACTTTTGTTTGGCTACACAGCCAGAGGAATCGAATCGGTGGTGGGCGTGGCTGTGCCGAGATTTGAAATCATTATCCCGTTAAAACTAATCTTATTTGTCTGCGGCATTTTCTTATTCTGTTCGAGCGACGAGTCGGACGGCTTTTTGCTTAATTTTGTACAAACACTCGCTGCCCTCTAAGCAAATAGCAATTGGCCTCTCGCATTGCATTTTAAGCGCAAGCTCGCAACAATCTCCATTTGTTTAACAACATTCTCTATTTGCCATTGCAAAAGCGGCTCAATCGAAATTCCCATATGCCAGAGACAGACATATGCTAAGACTAAATAAAAATAGAAAGTTTCGAGCTGGAGAACGCAAATTGTATTTATTTTTTGTAATTCTTATGATACTTAAACTAAACAAATTTATTCAAATTTATCTATGCAATTCTCGTGTGAATTTATAATAAATTTGTCAATAAGCTGATTTCAATTTACTAAATGTCTGTTTAAATTAGGGAACTTGAACACTTTTATATATGACATTCAGACCTTCGAATCGATTCACAAACATTTGAGCATTTGAGCTACGAACTCTATTCAGTAAAGTTCTTATGAATTTAATTTTTTTTTTTTAATTTAATTTTAAATTGAAAGATTTTTATGTGATCAAATCACATTTATTTCGTTATAGAGCAAAATTTTCAAAAACTTTTTTTCATGAGTTTCTCTAAAGACATTTAAACAAGATGGCAAATTTTCCCAGATTGAATGTTTAGTAAAAAAAATCAGAGATTATAAGATTGTGAACATTTTCGAATAATATTAGATTTGTTTTTCAAACATTATTTGGCACAGTTCAAATTTTGTTAAACTTGACGGCAAATTTAAGTAAAAGATGAAAAACCAATCCTTACAATGATTATATCGACTAATCTCTAGATTATTATATCTTATGATGATAGAGAAAAAGTGCATTAAATGAAAAAAGCGTAACTTTTCAAAAATCGAGCAAAATTGTATAGATTTACATAAATTAATAGAAAGCAGAATTGTTTTTTAACATTTAACATGAAAATATATATTGATAATTGCAAAAACTCTTAGATTTATATAGAAAGTAAAGTAGATATGGGGCATATATATATGCAAGTATATTGTAAAGTTGGCGAAATTAAAGAATAGATAGACTAAGAAAAAAATGTGGAACAGCAGCTCGGACATGTAAGTACATCAAGTTGATCAAGAAGATATAAGCATAGCTATAAACCGAGATAGAGACCGAATAATGATATAGATATATAGATAGAGTTTGTAATCAGACAGTTCAGACCTATTTACCAAATGATTGGATTAGCCAACTGCTGATTCCAACTGCATCTAGAATTTGAAAACTGACAACGATTGAGTGTATTTTAAATGGCAATAAATTCGAGCTACTGTGAATCGAGGAAAGTCGCCAGCATTTGGCATTTGCCACCTACTTCATGCTCGGCGGAGCCAAATGGATGGCGTTAGCCAAGCCCTGCCCCGTGCTGGCTGTGGCCCTGACTGTGGCGCTGACTGTGGCGCTGACTGTGGCTCTGGTCCAGGTCCTGGGCCGCAGAGCAATAACTAACTCGAACTTTTGTTTAAGATACATTTTGAAAGCCAGCAGCTGCTGGCCGCAAATTGACCTTAGCCATGGTCCAAGCCAGGCTGGCCGAATGGCTGGCCAGTCATATGCAAATTTGTTGATTGCTGCAGCAATACAGTTCCAGGAGCTGCAGACAGAGACAGAGACTGAGCGGGACATAGAGAGACAGTCAGAGCATCTAGCCATGTTCAACTGGTCAACCACAAGACGAAATGCGGTAGAAAACCACACAATAAATGGGCATAAATTACAAAACATGATGAAACCCCCAATGGGATGCAGACGAAGCAGCAGCAGCAGCAGCAGCAGCAGCAGCAGCAGCAGCTGAGTAGATGCTGAAGCGGCTCCAGAGGCTGTAGATAGAAAGAGAGAGGGGGGGAGGGGATGGAGGGGCAAAATGGGAACGTGGCCATAAGGATGTGAGCTGTGATTGTTGCAGATATTGATAATTTCGTGGACGCAAACTGAGCCACTGACTAACTGATTGAATGACTGACTGGCTAACTGGCTAACTGGCCAACTGCCTGACTGGCTGACTGTGTGGCGCCATCGAGTGCTGCGTTGCCACTTGAATTTTTGATTTAACAAAAGTCTCATTTGTAAAACGTTCAAAACTTTGGCGAGCACCAGCAGCAGCAGCAGCAGCATTTAAATAAAGCAAGCAAACTGTTCTAGTTAGGTGTGCGCAACTGCAGAGATACCCTAGAAGCCATCACCTGAGATTGCATAGCAATGAGAGCAAAGTCTATATGAAAACATATTTGATATTGTTCTGCTTGAGCTATCTCAACAATTAATCCCCTAATTGATCACAGTGTAAGCAAAGGTCTAGCAATGCAAATATTCCAAATCGATAATTAGCTATATTACTTTTTCATATGAAATACATAATACTGCTTGGTGGCCATCAACAAGAGCCATCAAAAGCAAAAGTCTAAAATCGATATTTATCGATTAGGCAAAATTCTTGTACTCAATTGCTTAGATTTTGTATTATATGAATAGCAGTCCCAGATGCATAGAATAGACATGCAAAATTCAGTGTCTCTTAGCATTCATAGAGTAAGCAATACTCTTTAAAACCGAAACCTTACAATCGATTATTATCGATACATGAAATTTAATGAATTTAAAGTACTCTCTGATACTCTGCAATCTCTAGACACTTAAGAACATTACGAAAACATAAAGAAAACATAAAAAATCGATAATAATCGATAAAAGCCATCAATCGATCTAGCATTTGCTAGACATTGATCTGTTTAGGCATTTATTGATAACTCATTAGCGTACGTCACTTGCCTATACTGACAACAACTACAGGGTATAACATATATAGGAAAGCAAAAGGCAGTAGGATTTGCTAGAGAGGGGTCTGCAGTGGACTGGAGGGGACTAGGCAGCTGTTGCTGCTGCAGAAAAAGCTGAAGCGGAGGCCGTAAACTTTTGCACAACAACTGGGCAACAATAATAATGTCACGTTTATCGTGTGCAGCTAATTACTAACAAAAAGATAGTTTGTAATCCTACACAGAGCCCCCAGTTAGCCAACCAGCCAGAGTCGGCCAGGCAGGCCGAAAGAGAGAGAGAGAGAGAGAGCCAACCGAGCGTGGCCAAAAGTGCCCCTAGGACAACCAAACAACCAAGTTACAGCAACAACAACAACAACAATGATGTTGTTGCCGATGAGGACCAGTAGCTGTTTGTCCGTTTTGTTCGCTTGTTTCTCAATGTTGCTTAGTTTTGCTTGCCGAAAACTTCTGCTTGCCCCAAAACATGTGCAAAAATCTTTGGCAACGAGTTTGCTGCGCATTAGCACACGCCTGAATTTCTTGGCTAAACACAACAGCAGCAGCAGCAGCAGCAGCAGCAGCGGCAGCGGCAGCAACAACAATTGCCAACTTAGTTCATGCAAATCTGGCCACACCCACTCGCTGCCAATGGGCGTGCAGCAGAGGGAGTCGAAGCAGTTATGCTGGACCGGCCCAAAAAGTTTTTGCATATTGCCCAACAGCTGCGCCAACAGAGCCAGCAACACACATCCAACAGAACAGTCCAGCCCACACCGCCCTCGCCAAACCCTCGACGCGCCACCCTCAGCCAAGTTTGTAGCCAAGTTTGTGCAGCTCACAAGTCACATTAGGCGCATTACACTTGCCGCTGCCTGTGGCCAAATACAGCCAAGGCAAAATGTTAGTACAAATGAATTCATTTTGATTCTTGTATAAATATAAATATTTATTCATATATATATCTATATATACATTTTTGTATATAAAGTTCAACGTTACGACACAAAAAATGCGTATAAATTTTCATGTATGTGTATGCTTGCTGTGTGTGTGTGTGTGTGAGCGTGTTAATTAATTGCCTGCAATAAAGCTTTCAATTTGATCTGTTTTTGTTAAGAGTTTTGGCAAGAATTCGAAATTATTATAATTTCAGCATTTAGCATCTTAGCTACACTGTAAAAAAACTTTTATTTTCCTTTTTCGCACACACATATACACACACACACCACAATGTGCGTTAGTTTTATTCATAATAAAAAAAAGTATATTCATATACTTATATATATATATATATATATATAGATTCATATGCTTCCAAATTGCATAGCTTGAAAAAGTAATTTTCACATTTTTCGTTTCTGAATTTCAATAAATTTTAATTAGTTTTCTTTTTTGTTAAGATTGATGTAAATTTTTTCTAGTGTATCATCCAAAAATTGAGTTGGCAGCACTTTTTGTTTCCAATAATTATGATTAGACAATAATTTAATAAAACAATATTCCGATTGTAATTGACACGGCAAAACATAAACAAACACATCAACAATAATAATAACAATAACATATAGTCATATATCAAGTTCGATCATTATCGATAGCAGATAACACTACGACTGCAGTTCTCTGCTCGCTTGAGCAAAACTTAATATCGCATCTCTCACTCTAACAGCCCACAGGTCGCTCACTATATAGCTATATATGAATACATATGTATACACATATGGGTATATAGTATACATAGTATGTACAGTATATATCTTTGTATTT
This sequence comes from Drosophila antonietae, assembly GCA_030914385.1. Lineage (NCBI taxonomy): Eukaryota > Metazoa > Arthropoda > Insecta > Diptera > Drosophilidae > Drosophila > Drosophila antonietae. The sequence continues at coordinate 95,454 of JAUESO010000109.1, read as the reverse complement.
GCATAACATTAAACTAATATCGCTTTGAGACTCTCATTGATGCACAAAAGTGAGACGAACATTTTCGCTTGACTGTAAACCAAAATATCAAGTATGGAACGCAGGCTTTGGTTAATTTAGGATGCGGATGAACTGGACGGGGAGTGGGAAAGGAAATGAATTCGGGACTGCAAACGGAGCTGGGACCGGGGCTGGATTCAGTTGGATTCACTGGCGATTCACCGTCAGATTCGAGCTGAACGAGAGCAGATCTGCCTGGTCGGGGTTTGTCGCGCGTCGCATGGTAGGCCTCGCGTTCGCGATCCGGGAACTTGGTGGGCAGGTTGGGCGAGTGCAGATTCACCTTGGCCTCGAACCTCACCCCAGCCACCTCCACCTCGTAGTGCCCGGACAGCACGTACTCGTTGCTCACGGCTAGCTCTTGGCCTTGCTCATCAATGTTGCGCACAAAGCCCAAGCAGACCTGCTTCTCGAACGTATAGCCATATCCGGTTGTTGTCGTCATTCCCACATAGACGCCATCCCGATAGATCGGCTCACCGCCCAGCACCACATGTCCACCTCGTGATCATGATCATTGAGCAGCAGCTGCACATACATGCGCTTCACGCCCTCCTCCCGCTGCTTCAGCAGCGCGCTGCGTCCAATAAAGTCAATGGGTTTCTGTTGAGGCATAAGCGAAAGGAATACATTAATGAAGATCTCTCTCTCTCTCTCTTCCTCCGTCTTTCTCTCTCTCTTTCTGCACTTACATTGAACTTTACACGCCAGCTGCGTCCGCACTCCAGCGGCGTGGTGAACGTATCCAAATCCTGACCCCAGAACGCATAAAACTTCTCTATGCGTAGCGCCCTAGTCGCATAGTAACCTATGTAGATTAAACACAGCATGTTTTCGGTTGATCAAGGTATTCAGGCTTCTCTTGGTTTGGGAACTCACCTGCATGCTGGATTTGGTACTTCTGACCCGCCTTGTGCAGTCGCGAGTAAACATGCAGCGCATACTCGTTCGGTATATAGAGCACATAGCCCAGCTCACCAGTGTGGGTGATGTTCAGGACGCGTATGCCATCGGCCAGGCCCACGTCGAGTTCCTGTCGAAGGAAAGCAGTTGATGGTGAAATTATTGAAATTGAATGTGTTTGATTGACGGACCAATTAACGTGTGATTGACACTGACGGATGCATTGACGGGACTGACCAATTGGCATGCAAATGTGCAGCTGATTATTATTGGTTGAGTTGTAAGTACATCAAAGTATGTGTGATTGACTGATTGATTGAATTTTAATATGAAGGGAAATATATAGGAAACATATGATTGAAGACTTGTTGATTAAGCTGTAAGTTTCAAATATGAAAGAGCCATATGATTGACGAGCTGATAAATTTATTGACTCACTGATTGATTGCCCAATTGTCTGACATTAGCTAATGCAGCTGATTGATTGAATGATGGATATACTCAGAGATGAAACAAGTAACTATTGGACTGATTGACTAAATGGTTGAACGATTGAAAAGATTTATTAAATGACTGATAAATTTGAGAGCGATCCATCAGACATATTCACTGATTGACTGATTGATTGGCATGGCTTAGCTACTACGTACAGTTTCATTAAAAATGATCAACTTTGATTACAGTTTAAACGTTAAATGTTCACAGTTATTGGTGAGAATGCATTTTGAAACGTGTTTTACCATAGCTGAAAATCCATTAAGTTATGTTTTCAATCGACTTAAGAGAAACTGTTTTATCCAAATAGAAAACTAAATTTGGCAAAGGCAAAAGAAAAGTGAAAATAAAACACACACACACTAAGTAGGCCAGAGATTTGGAATGAGCAAAGGCAACGACAATGCCACATAGTCCATAAATTGAAACAAGAGAAATTAGTCATACTTGAACTCTTCCAACGAGAAGCCACTGGTGCAGCCCGTGAGGCCGAAGAGCCTAGATCGCTTACCTTGTACGTGAAGAAGGGGAAGCTCTTGGCTGTGAGATCTGTGTCGGTGAGCTCCGAGAGCAGAATACGCGAATAGGGTCCCAATATGCAGATGGCGGTGTACATGGAGGTGACGTCCGCTACATTGACCTTGGCGCGCAGATGCTCGGGCATGTGCTTGCGGATCCAGCTCATGGAGCGCGTCTGCTGTATGGTCGGAGCAATCATCATGTAACTGCAACAGGCGAAAGGAAATCGAAACAGCTCGAGGTAAACTCTATTATTTTACTCAACTCACTGTCGCTCGGAGAGACGCGCTAGCGAGCAATCGTTCTCATATCCACCATTGTGATTCTGCATGCCCGTGTGTATGATGGAGCCAACGGCAACATCTACGTCGTTCGAGCAGAGATACTGCAGCAGTTCGACCACCTCGTTGCCCTTCGACCAGAAGTCATATTTGGTGAAGGAGCTGTAGTCGGCGATGCCGATGCGCTCTCGACAGGCGCGATACTCCGTGGCCACATGATCGAACCAAGGCGGCTTGCCGAACGTGCGAGTCTGCGAGATTCGAAATCGTGGCAGCCCGAACTCATCTGTAAGCGAAGATTGGAGGATTAATGGACATGCTTTAAAAAATGGACAAATGGAGGACGCACCTTGCTTGTCGTTTGTATCGAAATAGTTGGGTCGCTCGTAGCCCATCGACTGGCCAAAGACGGCACCCGCTTCCTTCAGTTGTGGATAAATGGGCGACATGCGCAGATTGCGACCCGTTTGAAATTCGTCGAAGGGATAGTTGATCTCAAAGTGTTTGCCGGGCGCCTCCTTGCAGCGATCCCTTAAGAACTTGCGATTGTTGTGCAGGCCCAGGAAGCGACTGATGTCCAGTATGTGCAGATCCAGATATGTAGAGCCCTTGGTGATGAGATCGGTGAGCACACGGCCAATGCCACCAGAGGCAGAGACGCCCATCGTCTTGTTGCCCGCAGCCACATAATAGTTTTGTATCTCGGGTGCCTCGCCCAATATCCACTTGCAGTCCGGCGAGAAGACCTGGAGCGAGTTGGTCAGCCGATCCAGTGTCGCATCCCGGAACGAGGGCACGCGATGCAGCAGCGCGTCGAGCAGCTCGTGGAAGTGATCCCAGTCGGGCGGATATTGGCGTGCTTTCTGGGACAGCGGTATGACGCCGTCCTCGTACACCATCTTCGCCTCGCGCTCGTAACCGCCGGCGAGAATGTGGCCCTCGCATTCCCGAAAGAAGATGCGTCCGTCAAAGTCACGCACAAAGGGCGTGTTCGGATCCAGCTGGTCAATTGGTTTTGTGTGCAGATAATGGTGCTCCACTGCCTTGAGTGGCACCTTCACAACCGGCTTGGACAACGTACCCACCTCTCGCGCCCAGAAACCCGTGCAGTTCACGAAGTACTCACAGTTGACATCCCCGGAGGTAGTCTCCACGCGAGCCACCTTGCCATGCTCGCTGTGAATCTTCTTGACGGCACAGTGCTCCACAATGCGCACGCCCAGACGACGTGCCTCATCAATGAACGATTGGCAGACCAAGTGCGGATCACAGACACCATCCTCCGGTATCCAGAGGCCGCCCTCAATGCCGTCCAGGGAGAGCAGCGAGCAGTGCTGCTGGCACTGCTCCGGCGTGAGTATCTCACAGTTCATGCCCCAGGCCACGGCCAGGGATTTCATGCGGTGGAATGAGGTCATGCGATCGAAATTGCGGGCCAAATTCAGGCTACCCACCTGCTTCCAGCCGGTGGGCAGACCACGATCTGTCAGCTGCTTAATCAAATCAATTGAATACTCCGCTAGCTTCAGTTCTGTATAGCTCGGCTCGAAGCGTCCAGCCAGACCACAAGCGCTCCAGGGCAACTCACCACCCACTCCATCCTGTTCGATGAGCAGCGTCTCAGGGCCCCAGCCCTGAAGGCCGAGATGATAGGCCACCGAGGCGCCCGTTATGCCACCGCCACAGATGATGACACGCGCCTGTGAGGGCACTTTGGCCAGCTTCTCGTTGGGATCGACAGCTTCGTGTGGCTGAAATTTGCGTTTACTCAGTACCTGCTCATCGGCGGCATCTGCCGCATGGCCCGTTGCGGTGCTCAGCAGTCGCAGGCCCAGATGTTGTCTGTGCAATTGATTTGCGTTCACTCCGCTGCTGGCGGCATGTTGGCAACATGCAACGCCACGCAGTAGCTTATGCATTGTTCCTAGCTTTTGTTGTCGCCTGCTGTTTGTTGTTCTTTATACGGTATTAATTATGTTTAGTTGTTTTTGTTATTGTCCCGTGGTCAGCTTATGGAAATTAGCGCTCTATCGGATATCGATAACTTATTGCTCAGCCGCCACAGGAACAGCTGATGCCAGGCCTGGGTGCGTTGCCCGCCCTAAGTATCGATACTTTGGTTTCAAAAGTACGTTAAGAATTCAACTCAGTTTTTGGTGTATTTTAAATCAATTGTTATGCAATTTATTTATACGCTATGTAAATATAATTTGTTCACAACTGTTATATAATTACTTTGTTTTTTTTTTCTGTTTTTGTTTTGTTTTTTTTTTTTTTTTGTTATTCATTAAGTTTTGATTTTAAAGCAGTTGCTTTCAACAATTGTTTATCTCGACCAATCGAATCGAATCGAATCGAATCAATCAATCAATCATTACAATATAATTCACACGATTTTGGTTTATATGATTTGTTTTGTAATTGCAATTTGCGTTTAACTACAACTACCACATAGACGACATAGATGCACGCTGGGTTTATTCCCTTAAGATCGAACGATCTTAAAATTGTTAACAAATTTACAGACTTATATATTGTTATTACAATAATTACAATAAATGGAAAATGTCGTAACAGCAGACTGAATCATACATCAGAGAAAAAATGCATGTAACTCCTGCCGCGAATGCACAAAGGAGTAGGGGCACTCAAGAAAAATAAATTAATAAGTATATATATAAACAAAAAAAAACATTGATTAAAATACTTCTTAATTTATTATAAAAACGGCGCACTCTAAAATTCGTCTTGCTTCTCGCTTACTTTAAATCGGATTAATCGTAATATCATTTTTATATATATATTTTTTTTTAGTTTTGCCTCGATTAAATCTGTTAAGTAAGAAAAAGTGCGCTAAAACGTTTTTAAACACTTTTGCAGTTTATATATATAATTTTTATTTTTCTTTTTTTTTATTTACCTGCTGTATTACATACGTTTCTCATTATGTTTTCTTTTGTTTAATTGCTGTTTTTTCATTAATAATTATAATAATAATCATGTTCATTTGTTTAATTAATTGCTATAAGTATTATTTATGTAAATACCTGCCTAACTGCGCATTTTAATCATCTTTTTTTATTTGGTATTTTAGTGGTATTTTAAATTTTTGTTAGTTATTCTCTATATTGAATTTCATATATGTATGTGTGTTAAAAACTATTTTGGCCTTATAGGGTAGACGAGACTACACTACGCTACATACTGAAACATTTTCCATTTATCCTTTGCGCTTACATCACCCTAACGAAACACAGAAGAAAAAAAAACACAGTTACAACTTTGCCGTTGCAGTTGTCTATGAGAAGACAGTTAACGGTAAACGTACTTATTTATATACAAGTGTAAACAGCCAATAACAATGGCTGTCCATATATATTTATATATATATTATATATATGTATAATTGTGTTTGAAATGCTAAATGAACTAATTCTCGGTGTTTTGTTAACTTCTTTTTTTTTTTTTGTTTTTTTTTTTTAAATATTAAAAAAATTTTTGTTTGCTTTGTATTTGAGCGAAGTTTTTTTTGTGTGCAACAATATTTTTTGTTGTGTACAAGTAGACTGAGAGCAAGTGGTGGGGATAGAAGTAGGCAGCGGGTGCGTGGGAGAGGGGAGCAAGAATAGCAGGTAGAGGCTGCATTCAAAGTGTCTCAATGGAACGTGCAAGAAAGAGCCAAAGTGTGTGAGAGAGAAAGAAGGGAAGCTGCAGAGAAGAGGAGCTTACAAGTATGTACAACGTGAGTGTGTGAGTGTGATAGACTTACATATATGAATACACTGAACATTTGAATTTATGTTGAATGCAAAATATTTGCCTTGTTCACATTTGAGTAAATGTTTTGCTTACTTTTCTTTTACTGCAATATTTGATTTGATTTTATTTGATTCTTGTAATTTATTTGCATCTGCACAGCAGAGAGTTAAAAATTTCTTGTTAACATTTGCTGTAAATTTTTATAGTATGTATATATATGTCTATATATATATTATTAATATTATTTTTAAATTTGTAATTTAAGTGTTCTCCATGTTCAATTTTAAACTAAGAAATTTTCTCATTTATTTATATATATTTTTTCGCTTTTCTTTTCTTTTCTTTGCTTTTACGTAATATGTAATTTACATTAGATTTCGGTTTTCTCATTTGTCCATGCAAATGTCTTTTGTAGTATGTGTTTTATGGTATGTATGTATATGTATTTGTATGTATATATATCTATATACATATATAGATTTCGTTTCGCATATAAAAAGGGGGAGAGATTTATCTTTAACGTCTAACAAATTGGTTTTTAAATGCAGTTATTGACCTGAACATTCGTTAATTATATATTCGCAATTATTATTATTAATTATTTAATATACGTATATTTCGTTATGTATATATGTATATATATATGTATGTATCTTTATGCATATATGTATATGTATGTATATTTGTTAGATTGTAAAATAGTTAAACAATTTTGTTTTCGTATGGCTTCTCCTGCTGTTTCCTGTGTAGTTTCTATAATTTTTTATTTATTTATGTTAAATGTTGCATGTTTTTTTTATTTATTTGTTTTTGTTTTGTTTTTATTCTTGTATATTTATTGCTTGCTGTATTTTGTTGTTTATTATTTAAAATGGAATTTCATTTAATTACAGTATTTGTTTTTATGTTGTTTTTTTTTTTCCTTTCACTTCTCTTTAGTTTTCTGACGTCACAAAAATTACGAACTTTTCGCTGCTGTTGTTTGCTCCTGCGCAACGGATTTTTGTAAACAATAAACAAATTCAAATAATAAAAAAAAGAGCTAACAAAATGTGAAATTAAACAAATATTGGGTGCTTGAGTCGGAGTTGGCTGGGAACATTTTCTTACTTTCTTTTTTTCATCACTTGCATAAATAAATAATTGTTGTTTAGCTTAGTTGGACTTAATTACACACTTAATTACAGTTAACTTTAATAATAGTCATATATTTAGATAAAAAAAATATTAAAATTAATTGAAAATAATAATTGTAATTATATATATATAACAATAGGCAACAACACGAAGCAAAAAGGGGGGCGTGGCAGCGCAACAAAAATGCGGCTGCTGCTGACTTGCAACTGTAACATATGGATTGAGTAACCGAAGTTTGGGGGCGGCTTGTATCAGTGTGAGTGTGAGTGTATATGTGTATATGTGTGAATGTGTGTGTGTATGTGTATGTGTGCATTTGCATGAGGCACGGCTTGTCATGTGGCAAGTGCAACTTGCCTTCCACTACTCACATTAATTGAACAAATTTGTCGCATGGTTTTTGGCCAATTTGGCTTTAAGAACGAAAAGCAGGATTCCACCTGGGGGCTGGGGGGGCAGAGGGCAGGGGGCATGTACGGCACCTAATTGCTACAATTGAAATTTGTGCTTTTTGCTTTTTAATGCAATTGGCATTGTACATATGTATTCATTTATTTATTAGAAAAATCCGCAACGTTGGCTGGCTTCAGTGTTGACGCGGCTGCTGCTGTTGGCTTAGCGCGTGCGTCGTCGGCGCGTTGTTGCAACAACAACAGCAGCAACAGCAACATCGCCGTCGAAGTCAGCTTGTCGCGGGCTGGGCAATTTTTATGACGTCTCTAAAAATCATACTTTAAACGTTTTCTCCCGTCGCTGCTGCTGTTGCTGTTGCTGCTGCTGCTGTTGGTGGCTGCGATGCGACTGTTGCTGCTGCTGCTGCTGCTGTCCACTGCCATTGGCCGCCAGCAGAGTCATGGAACCAGCGCTGCATAGCGATGTTGCAGCTGCTGCTGCTGCATCCTCACAGGCATAGCTCGCAATGCGATGATCGCTGCGCGAACGTTCTCGGTCGTGCGTGCGATGATGATGATGTTGCTGCTGCTGCTGCTGCTGCAGCTGTTGCTGTTGCTCACTGATTGCTGCTCCGTTGCGTTTGCTGCTGGCCGCCTGCTGCTGCGAACGTCGATTGCCCAGACGCTTCAACTCGTAATCCCGCGCATCTGCCGTATCAAAGGTGGCCGCACGCTGCTGTTTGCTATGCCGGGAGCTCTGCTGCTGCTGCTGCTGATGTTGCTGCGACTCGTATGTCTGCGGGCAATACTCGTCATATTCATGCTCATCGCACAGATTCGCATTACATTGCTGCTGCTGTTGCTGCTGCGCTCGATGCTTTTTGGGTGGCAGCGGAATGGGCGGCTGCGCTTGAGCCTGAGCTTGAGCTTGGGCTTGGGCTTGGGCTTGTGTCTGTGTGCTGGCTGAGGCTGCTGCCGCCGCTGCGTGCAGCGATGTTGCTGCTGTGGCCGTGCCCGTCGAACAGCTCGTGGCACGCCGCACAACATCAACACCGCCGCCGCAGCAGGCGCACTCCTACAATTCCGTTACAGAATACAAATCGCTGTTGGCGGCATGGCCCACAGCTGTCACAGCAGCAACAACGCCAGAGCCACCGCCTGAGCTGCGCTTTAGCGAGCGATAGAACAGCGCCTGCTGCTGCTGCTCTGCCAGCAACTGTTGCTGATGATGATGTTGCTGCTGCTGCTTGCTGTTGCTCGAAACAGTGCCGTGATAGTTGTTGTTGTGCTGCCGCTGTTGCTGGTAGTAGGCCGCCTGCTGCTGCTGCTGCTGTTGATGGTGGTAGGTACTGCTGTCGTAGGAGTGCTGCTTCTTCATGCTGCTCAGCATTAGCTGACCTCCGTACTGTTGTTGTTGCTGCTGCTGCAGCTGCTGCTCGGCATAGCTGCGCGCATTGTCCAGCGTTTCGGCACGACGCGGTCGCTCCCGCTCTCTCTCCCTCTCCCTGTCCCTTTCTCTATCTCTTTCTCGCTCGCGCTCACGCTCTCGCTCCCGTTCTCTCTCCCTCTCCCGTTCACGCTCTCTGTCTCGCTCGCGCTCATAGCCAAAGTTTGCCGTCTGCTGCTGTCGCAGGCTCGCCGACTTTGGCGGCAGCGTCTGCATATGATTCGCATTGTTCGCATCCCGGGAATTCTTGTGCCGATTCTTGGGCGGCAGCGAGGGCGGCTGCTGCTGCTGTTGTTGTTGTTGTTGCTGCGAGGCGAGCTGCAGCTTCTGTTGGGCCGTCGCTTGGGGCCGCTGCAGAGAGCGATACTGCCCCAGCGTGGCGGCGCACAACGGCTGTGATGAGATCTTTGACTGCGAGGCGGGCACGCCGCCGTTCCCGGTGGGTGACTGCACCGGTATCTCCGGCAGCGGCTGATTGACTATCGAAGCCGGATTGAGGGAGCGCTGCACGCGTGGCGCCGCTGTCGGCGCTGTTTGCTGCGGCACTGCTGCCGCTGCTGCAGCGGGATAGACGCTGCTGCTCTCAATGCTGTAGACGGCCGAAGGCGGCAGAATGTGAGTTGTCGGTGGATGATGATGTGGCTGCTGCTGCTGCTGTTGCTGCTGTTGTTGCTGCTGCTGTTGCTGCAACTGTTGCAGCGCGAGCAGTTGCTGCTGTTGTTGCTGCTGCAGCGCCAGCAATTGCTGCTGCTCCTTGGCATAGGAGCTGCCCACGCCCGTGGTGCCGGGTATTTCCGTAAATGTGTTGACTATCTTTGGCTTGGGTGGCGGCGGGGGCGCGGGCTGTGGCTGCAATTGCTGCTGCTGTTGCGGCGGCGGCGGTGGTGGCACCACCTGCTGCACCACCATCTGCATCTGTAGCTGCTGCTGTTGCTGCGAAGGTGGCGGTGGTTGCTGCTGTTGTTGCTGCTGCTGCAGCAGCTGTTGCTGCAATTGCTGTTGCTGCTGTTGTTGCTGCTGCTGCTGCTGCTGCTGAGCTGCGCTGGGCACCAACATGTCCGTGGAGCCGCCCGCATAGACTTGTGGCATGCAGTCCGCCTGCTGACAGTAGTCCTTGGACACAGTGGCTATCGATGGCGTCTTGGCGCTGCGCAGGTTGGGCGATGGCGAGGCTCCCTTGAGAGAGCCACCATAGCGACCCACGTGACGCAGCGTGGCGCATTTGTTGGCCGTGGCGGCGGCAACAATATTGAGATTGTTGTTGCCGCGCACCGCCTTAGGACCGATGCTGATGTACTTGGGATCGAAGCGATTGAAGCTGTTGTTGGTGACGTCCCGCGGATCGCGATCATCGACAAGCACATCAACGTCCAGACCATTGCCGGTGGACTTGCAGATGGCATTGGCCGTCTGTGCGGACAGCACGGAGCGTATGGAGCTGCCCGTAGAGCGAGGCAGTGTGGCCGATGCGAATATGTTCTTCAATGTGCTGCTGCTGCTGTGATGATGTTGTTGTTGCTGTTGCAGCTGCTGTTGCTGTTGTTGCTGCAGCTGCAGCTGTTGCTGCTGCTGATTGATGTTGCTGCTGTGCTGCGTGTTGTTGCTATTGCCTGCATACGTGCTGCAGGCAAGCGAATCTCAGTAGAAGTCGTTCGATTCGAGCGTCTTACACTGCTTGCTGAGCGTCGCATATTTGCCGTTGTTGGGGCCGGGCAGATACGACGCCGACTGTTGGTGGTGCGACGGCAGCCGGCCCAGCGTATGATGCCCCGATCTGCAAGCAGACATAACAGTAAACATAATGAGTAAAATGAGAAAGCCAGTGAAGCCAAAGGCAAATGCAACAGTTGCTAATGTGCGGGAAGACAGGACGTTAGGCTAGTTGCAGCATTAGGGGTAGTCTGGCGAATGAAGAGCGAATATCGATTAGAATTGGTTAATAGATATGTCAGGTATTAATAACAATTATTAATGAAGATTGAAGTAATATGATAAGTAATACCCTTACACCTTCTACCTTCTACATTCCTCTAAGCCTATGGTTACCTTTAAGTTCTATTTCTGCTGCTCAGTTCTACTGCTCCAATCCTTAATCAGCTGAATTTGAAAATAATTTACAACTCTCTAAATTTATTTAGATATATGTATATATGTGTGTGTGGGTAAACATAGAGTTTGTTTGTATCTTTATTGGCTTAGAAACCTATTGCTTAAAACTATCGAAGACACAAGTGCTTATGTTTTATTTAAGAGAAGTTTCTGTTTTGTTCTTATAGTGCTATTGGCATCTGATTGGAGTAACTGCATAAGGTTGACGAAGTCTGTAACTCTACTCCCTTATTAGCCTATATCGTTAACGTAGCTCACTTATAGCGAGAAATCGAATTCACTTCTAAAGAATGTTCTCTGCTGTCTACGAAAAACCCTAACACTATTTGGCATATATTTTATGGATATATCTAATACTAAGGCAAATATGGCTAAAGATTATGAAATCTTCTTGTTATGCATGAGAAATGTTTGGAAATGTTTATGAAATATTCAAATATATAAAAAGTATATGTCTATATATATGTATATATATGTGAATGTATATTAGTTTTACATGTTGTTATATACGTGCTAGAACTAGGTTCACAAAGTAAACCTCAAGAGAGTTCTCTACGCTTACTATAAAAATATATTTTATATATTTTACTTTCTACTCTACTCATTTACTATGCAATGGCATATATATAGAGGGTATATAGAGACTGCCCCCAATGCTGGTTCGTATGTCGTGTGGGTGCGTTAGACGTTGTGCGTGTTGTCGTCCATGTACGTTATATATACATATATATGATATAGATTGTCATCTACTACTCTGAACTACATATGTATGCTGTGTGTAGGTTTTATGTGTCATGCAGAGCTAGTGAGTGGAGCGTGGCCTAGTGCTGGGCATTGGGCACACAACAACTAAAAAACATAATCAAATTAGAGAAATTATAATGTCCGATAAATCATAACCAAATCAAAACAAAATAAAATAAAAAAAAAGAAACAAGTAAATTAAAATGAAATGAAATGTGAGTACATTATAAATAGAGAGCCTGTGCTTGTGTCTCGAGCGGGACTCGTGTCTACCAAAGAGTACTAAGACTAAATCATAAAACAAAGACGAACAAATTAAAAGGAGGACAAAATTAAATTAAATTAAACTTCATGCCTTGTGCCATGCACCAAATCATAGCCGGGCGGTGGCGACGGCGAACGACGCCCACCATTGGAGCGGCTCGAAAGGGATGTGGCCGCCGCCACCGCCGCTGCCGTTGAGTTAGTTCTATGCTGTGTATTGTTGTGGTTGTAGTGGTGGTTGTTGTTGTGGTGGTGGTGGTGTTGTTGTTGTTGTTGGTGGTGGTTATAAGTTGTTGCAGATGATGAATTGTTGTTGCTTGATTGTGATGATGGTGATGCCAACCCTTGTCGCAGTCCCGCCGTGCCATTCCTGTACGGTCCAACGCCATTGCCGCCAGCCAAGCTGCCGCCGCTCGGCAGCGTGCCCGTGTGTCCACCAGCTCCAGTACCGCCAGCAATGCTGCCACCCAATGGCCCACCGTGCGCCTGCTGATGATGCAGCAGCGTACGATTTATGGTGCCGGTGCTCATCGGCGCCGTTGGTGAAATGCTGGCACTCGGCGCATTCGAGGCGGAGAACAACGGCGCCGTCTCCGACTTGTCACCATCCATCGTGGGCCTGCAATCAAACGCAATGAGTTTCAAGCAATCAATTTGGGCCAAACAAATGACAGCTTACCTCTTGCTCAAATAGATCCAGGCATGCGAGTCCGCATAGACAAGTATTGTTAGCAGAAAGGAGGTCAACAGGCCGGCCACCATCATCAAGCTAAGGCCCAGCAAGCCGCCGCCACAGAGGCCGTGCAATGCCTCCGCATAGTGTCGATCGATGGCCCGTCTGTCCAGTGTGGCAGACAGATTGGTCAGATTACGTTTCGTCTCCTCCAGGTCGTGGTCCATGGCGTTTAGCGTGCGCTGAATATCGATGCGCGGATACGTGTCCTGGCTCATCCTGTATTAAGAGTATATTTGTATTTATATATCTTGGATTTATAATATTTAAGGCTTTATTAGTATAGCTCTTTTTCTATGTTGAGCTCAACTGGCAGAGTTTCTCTATTATTTAGCTTGAGGAAAGTACATTTGAATGTAGGAAAAACAAAGGAACTATGTCGTAATATCACGAGAAACCTCTTGGCTATATAATATTGAATTGTATAGCTATATTTATATACATCAGTCTATCAGTTAGCCTGTCAGTAAGATTACTTTAACCCTATCCATCATCCCTAACTCATCAATCTCTGTTCAAGATTACATATTTCGGATTCAGCTACATACGATTACATCAACTGCATTATATAGCTGCCTGTTATAGTTAGCAACATTTAACAATAAAATTTCGCTTTGCTTTACTTTGCAAGCTTAACAAGCCTAGACAGTTATACATTTATCTAATCAACATTTGAATACTATAATACTTGGCTCGGCTTAAGTAGCTAAAATCTGTCTATAGCCGAACAACGTTTGCTGTTCCCTTGGTATACACATATAGACAGATCTTTGATTATGTCTCTCTTCCAAGACTATCTGGGCATGCTAACGCTATTGTTGCAGCTGCTATTGTTCTATTTACCGTTGCATCATTTCAACGCTCTCGCGGGCACGTTCCACCAAATCGCGGGACTCGTTGAGGCGCAATATGAAGCGATTGCGCAATGTGCCACAGTTAAGGAAATAAACATACGGACTGCGCTGTAAATTTTCAAAATAGAAAATAGGCACACATTAAAGAAGAAATTCAATTAGGAAATTGGCCATATGATGGAGCTTACCATGCCCACCTGGCGGCACATGTACTCATGTGGACGCATGCAAAAGTCGCCGGCAGCCACGCTGGAGGCCAAATAGATGCCAGCCAGCAGCCAGCAGATGATGATGCAGAATAGTCCCGAAACGCTAAAGAAGATTAGCGTACAGCGGGAGCGACGGGCGACCCCAATGACAAGGACAGTGCACAGGAACAGCAGCAGAGTGAGGAAGGCCAATGTGGCTGGCCAGCGTATAGATTCATAAAGATCGCCCAGCTAAAAGAGAGAGAGAGAGAGTGAGAAAAAGATTAATGAGAGAGCTCCTTAAAGCTGCTGCAATGCTAGAAAACCTACATGGAGTATGCCCATCAATGAGGTCTCGTTCTCGCTGCCTTTAGTCTTCATGAAGTAGAGCACCATGTTGTCCAGCGAGGTGACAGCGCGTGAGGTATTCTCTCGCACCAGACGGGACGTCTCAATGAGCAGCATGACAGCCGTTTGATTGTATTGGGGCTTCTCCACCAAATCCTGCACCTTGTGCGATGCCATTTTCGTTTCGAGATCACGCTTTATGGTTTCAGTCTATCAAAGAGAAAGGAAAAACCAAAAGAGCATATTAAATATGATTACAGAGTGAGAGAATATTTATGGGCTCGGTAATAATAATATATTATCCAATAACCTATATCTGTCTACATGGCAGTTGAAGAGACAGCTAATCAAAAGTAAGTTGGGTTGGGCTTCGAGCATTAATAAGTGAAGACAAGGGTCATAGTACGATAATAAAATAATGACTAACTGCATGGTTGACTGACTATCTGAATGAGTAACTACTCAATAACTGAATGACTTACTGATTGACTCAGTTGAGTTGAATTACTGATATTAGACGAAACGATCGACTGACTGACTTATTGAATATAGACGGAGTGATTGACTGACTCATTGAACAATAACTGAATGATTGACTAACTCATTGAACAACTGAGTGTTCATTGATTATATTATCAATATATGATGAATTGAGTGACTGAGTGATGACACACAGATTGATTGATTAGCTGACTCATTGCATAATGATTGATTGATCGATTTGGTGATTGACACATATAGTTACTAACTCATTGATGGCAGGGCGACGACTTAGCTGACTGTCTCATTGGATACGGACTTAATGATTGATTGACTTATCATCACCAAGGATTCAATGAGAATCCTAACTGATTGATTGACTAACACACAAACTGATTGACTGACTGATGATAAACTGACTAATTGAACTGAATGAATATCAGCCAGACTGATTGATTAGCTGACTCATAGCATCTTGACTGACTGATTGATTATTAAAAATTAAAAATTAACTGATTAATTGATCACTAAATAAAGACTGACTGAATGATGATTGATTAACTTAGTGACTGTCACACAGATAGATTGACTGTCCAATTGCTAAATCAGCAAACTGATTAAATTGTAATTGGAATACTTTGCATGGTTACTAAACATTTGGTATCCCTTCATTGTTTCTTCCTTCTTATGTGCTTGCAAGCAGCACACAAATTTAGTTTGGCTTTAAGATGCTGCCTGAAAACATCTTCGCTATCCACTTACTATGTATGCGCTTAGAATTCCCTTGTTGGTCATATAGATTAAGAGAAGTTGGGCAATGTGTAAAAAGGCTCTTACATTTTATCTTGAGCCCCGTTTAGCGTTTGTCGCGTGCGTTGCACTCCAAGCGAACTGACCCGATTGAAGCTAAGCTAAGCTGAATATGGCCTAAGCAAAAGGAGGCGGCTAAACCAACTCGAACCCTCAACAAGTTGAAGTAATATGCCTAGATTAAAGCTGTTTACGCCAGCTGAATGTTGTCGCCGGTGATATCCAGCGACAACTACCACCGAAAAGCCATAGTTGAGCTGGGTTCTCGGTTTTGGGTTTGTGTTAGACGGTTTGGGTTCGGGGTCGGGTTCGAGTTCGGGTTCGGGTTTGGTTTGTGCGATGTTTGTTGTCCATTACTTAAGTTGTGACTCACAGCCGCAGCAGGTGAGAGCAGTTCAAAAGTTAATGACCAAAAATGGGCAAAGCGAAAGCTCCCGCAAAGGACTCGCACATAGGCAGACAGACAGCCAGGTGGACGGACGGATGGAGGGACTGACAGACATAGAGGCAGACATGCAGCTGGCAAACAGGAACAAAGGACGAAAACGTTGCACATAAATATAGTAGTTTTTTTTTTTTTTTTTTTTTTGTGCTCGTAATGCTTTTGCTTCCGCACTTGTGCAAGGATTTAAGTACAAACAGCTAAAGCGAAAGAAAGGCCCAAGGTAGGGCAGAGCAGGCAGCAAGCAGCAGGGCTGCGCGACAGACATGGCAAAGCGTGACAGGGCGTAGGGTCGAGGACTTGCCTAAAAGCAGAGCCATGGCAGACGCACGCACACACCGGGCAAACCCAGAAGCCGAAGCGAAAGCCAAAGCCAAAGACCCGCCCCCACACCTGTCTGGCAGACCTACTCATATGAGTGTGTGCGGACGCATGTGTATGTCTGTGTGTGTTTCTGTGTGTGAGAGTGTGTTTAGTCCTGTGCCTAGATAATTAATAGCGTTTTACTCAAGGGCCAAGCAATGCCAGCCATCTGTTTGGGCCACAGCATCATCTTGTCAGCTCCTAACATCCGCCTGCGCCTTAACCCGCGTCCAGCCCCCCTCTCAGCCGCGCGCCTCTGCATTCACTTTTAGCTCGACTCGCTCTCTTAACCTTTCGCCTTATCGGCTTCTTTTATGTGTGTACATATATATATAGATGTATATGTATATATAAATGTATATATATATATATATGTATCAGTGTCTGTGCGCTGACAAAGTTTATGAATAGAGCGAAAGCCAACGCTGGCTGTGGCACAACGTGTCCTCCATAGCTGTCTTTTATCCTGGCTAAAGATGCGACAGATGCGAGATATGCATGCCAGGAGTTACAGTCGGATGGGAATGGGGATGGGGATGGGGATGGGGATGGAGTAGGCTGTTGCAGCGCAGTAACTCCTGCCTTCAAAGTGAATCAGTGACAATTTCTGCAGCAATAAGCAAGTATTTGTCATATCCTTCGCCATAATCAAAGCTAAGAAAATGCATTTATCGATAAACACATTCGCTGGCAACATCATTTGATGGGAAATGCAATTGAAATAGAAATTTGATTTAATATTGCAGATTGTGCGAAGTCTGGCAACGCTTAAAGCGTTTGCAAAATGCAGAAAATGTTGCCTACTTTTTGGAGCGTATGCAGTGGAGCAAAAGAGGCTGAAGCAAATCTGATTTAAAAGCGGAAATTGAAAAATAAATGTAGAATCTTTGTTAATCTATAATACATTCGTAATCTTCTTTCTTTTAATTACATTAATGAATATTATAGGCTATTCGAAATTGGTGATATTGACATGGATTGAAAGTGTTTTTGTTTTTTCAAGGAAAGCTTCAGATATCACAATATGTAGTTGGACTAAAGACTTTGCTGGGTTTCGTCGTACAAAATTCTGTTATATATACAAAAATATTGTTAGATTTTATATACCTTCATGCGTAGCGTAACTAGATTCCCGATTTCAATCGGGGTCTATCCTAAGATTATTAACTTTATCCAAATTTCAATTATTCCTGCCTTAGCCTAAAGCATCGAAGTCTTTAATAAAACATTGCAAGCTACAGACTCTTGCTTGATATTTGCTAACTTAAAGCAAGAATTTATGTGTGTTTGCAAATTAAGCAACCCCAAACATTTCTTCAGTTTGCTTTGAGGTACACGTGAATCGAATGTTATTTTAGGCTAAAATGTGAAATGGACAAGCGAATGGAGCCAGACGAAAGACAGACGACGACTAACAATGTTGAAAGATATCGAATGTCGTGCAAATGGAAGGTAATTGGAATATGCAAATGTTCGAATTTGAATTGTGCGAATTATGACATTTGGCTGGCATTTCATGTGGATCCAGTCTGAGCCATGTTTCCGGGAGTAGTTGCGTAACGTCAAATTCAATGAAAACGAAATGAAAAATATATCCAACTGACCAGAATGCCAGACACTCGAATTTCTATGCAACGTAATCGATCCCAATAAGTTCTCTTGGCCTGCAGCCCCCCCAACATGTTTATTGCGTCAACTGTGCGATTATGGATAATAATATCCTCGGGGATTGGGCATAAAGCAAGTAGAAGAGTATTCAATATGAATAAGCTCGATAATTGATGTTATAGATTATTGATTCGTTTACTAAATGAAACATGATTCTTAAGGTATTTCTAAAGACTTGAACTTGAAGAAAATATATACTATATGAGTTTATTGAAGCGTATATCTTGCATGTCAAAATATATGTAATAGACAGCTGAAGAGCAGGAGTTTAAGCACGATTAACAGTCGAGCCGATCCAAATTCAAATCAAATCATATTTAATCATTCAATAACTTTTTACTATTCCATGAAATCAATTAATATCGATATAGAAATTGAGCTATTTAACCATATATCGTGAGCATAATACTATAGTTTTTTCATTAATATTTATTAGTATAGATCAATATTATGTTTAAAAAAGTTTCTTTAGCAGAGCTACTTAAAAGTAGCTTGTTCATTGAAATTTATCAAATTTAAAAAGTAAATTTAATATGGAAAATGTTGTACGTTAAGTTTTACGTAAGCTTTAATGAATGTTGACTCCGCCCTACAACAAGCAACAAAGCAAAAAAAAAAAAAAAATAGTTTTCAACAATTTGCAAAGTCGTTAGCTATATATATATATATATTCATATATATACATTCGTATGTATGTAAGTGTGTGATTTCCTAGTATGCTTTTTGTAAAACTTTTACTTTGTAGTGAAACTTTTTTTGGGCATTACTTACCTCTTGTTTAAGATTGAGCACAAGACTCTCCACCTTCCTGCCGGAGCTGAAGGCCTGCAGCAGACCATTGTGGAAATCATCGTTGCCATATAAACCTGCAATAGAGTATCGAAGCAAACAAGTTAGAAGAGAGGCGAAATATAAATAGAACACAGTCGATAGATCGAATTTACATTGAATTTAATTAGAGCAAGAAACTTGTAAATACGGGAAGCCCAATTTTAATTATTTTCAATTAACAAGTATTTTAGTGAATTTTTGAGCAAAGTCAATGCAAAAGTAAAATACAATGTGCATGCGAAGCCCATTTCTAGAGATTATTTTAAGTTTTACCTAACGAGTTATTAAATAGAAGATATTATTCTCGTTAAAACTTCCAACATGAAGAAGCTATAGTAGCTCGGTTACTAAGTTTTACAGTAAAGCTGTTGCATTGGGCAAGGGTTCAGCATGAGCAGAGGGATCTGAAGTGGAAAAGAATCCGATTGAAAAAGAAGATAGCTTGCAGTCTTTCTCTTCCTACATATATATAAACATATATCTATATATATCGGTTTCAATCCCATTCTCTCTCTCTCTCCCTCGTTCTCTCTCTGTCTCTCTATCTCTATCTAAATCTCTCTCTTTCTCTACATATTGGCTCTAATTATGCAAGCTCTTTGTCTATTCGCCGCTTTAGCCTCTGCGCGACCGCATTCGTTGAGCCATAAGAGCAAAGCTCGCACTGGACACATTTTTGAGTCAATTAAGAGCGCTAATTAAATTATTATTATTATTTTGTTGTTGTTGTTGTTGTTGTTGCTTCTATCGTTCATTTTGAATTTTATTGTATGCGGAGGTTGGATTATAATGTGGCTGGGGGCCTCAACAGTCGGGAATTGACTTGGGGCATTACCTTTGGCACTTTGACACAGTTTACTTCGAAATGGGCAAATTAAGTTCGCCGACTTTTTGGGCTTCGGTTTGGATTGTAAGTTTCTTTTATATTCAGGCACGACACTTGACGCGACTCGGGCGGCGATCGCTCGCCCATAAATCCAGATACGTGCCAAAGCCAGAGCCGCGCACGTAATGGAGCAATGCAACGGACGTCGTCATCGCTGTCGACTCTTGGCTCTGGGCTCTTGTTTTGGCTAATTGCCAAGTTAAACACGCGACGACTACGTGCATTTGGTCCTCTGGGCGTGGCCCAGCGAGGGCGGCCAGGCGGGATTTTGGCATGGATATACATATAACGACAATGGGTTCAATGCACTCGACCCGGCACTTACCTAGTCCAATGGCCGCACAGGTCATCAGCGTTATGATGACCAGCGAACAGCTCTGGCATCGCTGAGCGCTTGGCTTGCGCTGCTTGCGATCGCAGCAACGCGTCAGGAGATACAGCAGCAAGCCGAGCAGCGAGAGTATCAGCAGGCCAGCGGGTATGGAAGCCAGAATACCCAGACTCTATAAAGAGAGAGAAGGAGAAAGAGAGAGAGAGAACCAATTAGAAATCATTGCAATTCAAAAAGAGATAGATATCGATTGTTTCAGCAGAGAAAAGAATAACTTTGACTTCAATTAGATGTTATCGATAAATACAAATTGATAAATAATTATTACAGAAATGTGTTTAAAGTTTAAAAAGAGACGATAGCTTATAACTAACTCAGCATAAATCAAACAGTTCATGTTTAAATAGAAAAGAGAGTTTTTGTACATATCTGTATAATAAAAGTGTTATCGATAGCTTTAAGTCGATAATTCATAATGCAAATAAAACTGTGACACTTTATTCATATTCACTAAACAAACAAAACTTTACTACACATATGAAGCTGCTTTACTGTAAGCGACGCTTGAGAGATTCATCGATAACTCATAGAAGTACACATATAACTGTGAGCTCATATATCATAAGGCAATCTAACTAACGGACATCATATACATATGTGTCCTAACCACACACAAGTCACGTGTGTGTGAAAGAAAATTGAGTTTTGCTCACTCTAAAATGTAATCGATAACTGCCAAAACGATTAATAATCATCAGCGGAGAGCTGACATTGTGGTCATATTTCCTTGAGCACTGTCGATATGCGGCAAACGTGAAGTCACGTAGCTTCCTTTCGAAAAAATATTGACTGCTGGACCAAGCCAAACGCCCATTAAGACCCCAAAAACCAAGTCGAACGATGCGGAGCATAAACGAGATAAACGGAGCGACGGCAGGACAACATGACGGCCGGACGACATAGAGCCGAGGCGAAGGACACGAATTTGTTTCTGGATATTGAGTGAACTTTTAATTAAATAACTTGCAGCTCGTTTTCTGCTGTTTGAGCTGGATGTTGTTCTTCTTGTTGTTGCCGCTGTTAGTTGACTGCCCAGCCGAAAAACGAAAAACGAAAAAACGAAATACGAAAAACGGACAAAAAAGAGAAGCGCAGAGAAGAGAAAATAAACAGAATAAAATTAAAAATAAGGACGAAACCGAAAAACGAAACGAAAATTGTGTAAAAATTCGTCTGCAAAGTTAATGTTTTGTCGCTGAATACCATTTTTGGGTGCAAAATTTAATTGAATTGGCAACACTACGCCACGACAACGTCGACGACGACAACAACAAGGAGCTGACAAAAGTTTTAGAGCAGAGTTGCCAGGGCAACTTTTAAGCTGGGCCCCGTACCCGGTCCCGATCCCGGTCCCGTCCGCGGCTCGGGCGTAGGTAGCAAAGGCAACTAAACTACGGTTGGCTTAACGGAAATTTCATTGGCACTCATTAAAAAATATTATGTGGCTGAAGCAGAAGCTGTTTAAATGTGCAGCAAGTCAGCCCAACTAATGGCATACCCTGTAATTGTGCTAAAAAGCATTTTGATTCAATTAGCAAGTAATTTCATTAGCGCTGAACGTCAAATGGGAATGTCGCTAATCTCAAATATATATTTATAGCTAAAAGGGCGATTGATGAGCACGACTAACGATATACTCTGTAAATGGAAGGTTTCATGAATATACAAATCTTTATCCAATTGCATTTAATATAAACAGAATTTTCTCTCTATATATCTTTGTTATTAAGCTAGAGTATATTACTTTGCCTATACTTGAATATACCCTGTAGATAGTTAAAAGTTATTTTTAATTGTAAAAAAAGCTTTTAAGCAGCAACTAATTAGCAACTAAACAACTCAAATATTTTTTCATTTTTTTTTTACATGCAATGTGATAGCAATTTACATACCCTACAATTATAGAACACTTTTTACTGTAGCTTAGCTTTTCACTAAGAGTTTAACTCTGATAACCACATAGTGTAATATAATATAATTACTATAATTTCGACAACCCCCTTCCTTCTCACTCTCCCTTCTTTATATGGGCGCCACAGGACACCCCATGCTGTGGGTGTGCTCTTTGTTCGTTTCCTTGAGCGCTGTGGCAAGGGTAAGCAAGGGGCGGACAGTTGCTCGAAAATTAAAGTCGAGTTATTGGACACCGACGCTCTTTGCCAGCCATGAGTCAGCCGGATCGATCCGCATTGCGAATGCCACTCGAGACAGTGAAGCATATCAGGTAGCTCAACATGTCAATCAAGTCTAATTAGACGGACTCTGGCTCACTAGGCACACGCTGCTGCTGCTGCCGGTTAGGGCACAGCGAATAGTCGGTGTTTAAGCGTTTAATAATGTATGCTGCATGCAAAATTGTTGCCTCCTTTTTGCCTACGTGCTACGTGCTACGTGCAACGTGCAACGTGCAGCAACATGCAAATAATTATTAAAAGAAAAATATAAGTAAGAAACTGGCCCCAGTGTCGCCGTGTTTTGTTGACTCTTTGCGTGTCCTCTGCCAGTTGAATGACACTCGAGCGACGCCCCCAACCCCCAGCGCCCAGCCCCACCCACTCTCAAGCCACGCCAATTGGCTGCAACTGCAAAATGAAGCGGAAATTTGGACGTAACTAGCATGACAAGCTGGCTCAAAAGCAACAACAACAACAACAACAACAACAATAACAACAGCCGCAGCCTAATGGCAAATCTGTGACGTTGAGAGGGTGGCAACCCTTTCTTTTTTTTTTCTTTTTTTTTTTAGCCAGCGGCTACAAGCGCTAAAAATGGCAAATTGCGAGCTGGCAACGGGCGAAGCTGTTAAATTGAATTAAATCAAAGCAAATTGCCAGCAACAAAAACAATTCTCTAGCTGAGCTTTTGTTTGTGGCCACAGAGCACTGAGGAAGAGAGAGAGACTGAGTGATAGTGTAAGTGCGAAAAGGAGAGGTAGAGAGAGCGAGATATCGGATGCCCATTCACACATTCGTTTACCCTTTTGTTAGCTTTCAATTGAGAATTGTCTATGGGAAATGTTAGAAATGTGTGAAATTTTTGGCTTGTGCATGCACCCACACACATACATATATATATATATATATATATATATATATATATATATATATATATATATATATATACATATATATATGCACACAAGCTTATATTTGTATAGAGCTGAGCTATGCATGTTGTTTAATCAAAATTAGCACTTGAGCTAATATTTAAAGCAAGCACGAGAACATTTTGACTTTGGCAATCGCCAAAGATTTCGAACGTTAAATTAAGCAAATAGAAAACTAAATGAATTTAACTTATATATACATATATATACATATATATGTACACAATTGTAGTACTGCATTGCTTAACTCTGACTGATTGTTACATGATTCAATGAATGGCTCATGGGATGAATAAACACTCTAGTTAATGGAGTAACTAACTTGATTAACTAACTTGAGTAGCTCATAGTTATGGGTTGATTCATTGATTGGCAGCGTGATTGATGCATTTATTGGCTAAAGCACTGACTACTGTGTATTAAATAGAAATCAATCAGGTACTTACTCATGAATGATGATTGAACTAAGTAACTATCTGATAGGCTGGAAAATTAGCTAATTGAGTGAGGAATGATTGAATGACTGAACTGAAAAGTGAAATGATTTAGAGTAAGACTAATATTATGAGCGAAAGCTTGATTAACTACTTGGGTTTTGATTGATTGATTGCTGAATTTAATGACTGAAGCACTGACTCATGAATGATGATTGATTGATTGATTGACTAACTAATCTAAGTATTTGTATATGCTGAAGTTTGATTGAAGAACAATTGAATGATTGGCATAATAATTGATTTACTGTATGATTGACTGATCAATCATTCGATTATATGACTCAAATTAATTGAGTAATGACTGATTCTTTAACTGACTGCCTGAACTGTTTCATGTTATCAATCAATCAATAGATATTCGATTGTCTAGCCCTAGAGAGCACAAAGTAAATTCTCAATAAAATTTCATACTTGTCTCCAAATTCCAACTCTCGGCAGTTTAATTGAGACAACTTTGAGCACACTTGCATATGTATGCAAAGTTTTGTGGGCAACTTTGAGGTGCACAGTTAAGATGAACTAATATATTTGAGAGAGTGCTGATAGTACTCTTCTAATTGCTACGGCAATTGGACAGGCTTTGCAATAACTTTTCAATAAGTGAAGAACTCAATTATGGGACTTTACCAATTGAATGGGAATATTATCAAAAAGTTGAGTGGCACAGTTGAAGTATATTTTGAAAACAATCTGGTTGCCACCCTCTCACTCTCTCTCTCTCTCTCTCTCTCTCTCTCTCTGCCGCTATCAATCTTAGCTTTGAGAGGCCAACAAAAACTTTCATATTTCAAATGCAACATATCGAGTTGATGTTGTTGTTGTCGTCGTTGTTGTTGTTGTTGTTGTTGTTGTTGTTGCTGCTGCTGCCTGTCTTGTCTCTAGTTGCTGTCTGGGGCATACGTAGGCGTTGCTTGTGACTCTCGTAACATTTTTTATAGCTGCGACAACTTGAGAGCTCCATCACTTCCCTGCCCCTCCTCTCTCTCTCTCTCTCTCTCTCGCTCACTCTCTGTCTCTGTGCTCTCCTCTGGCTATTAGCGTAGCGCCGAAATTAGAACGTCAACATGGAGAGACCAAGAGCTGATGGAAAAACCAGTTTTTCCCTTGACAAAAACAAAAACCGAAACAGACAAAACAAAAAAGAGTGCCCTTAGCCAAACAACAGTTATGGGCAAAAGTGTGCGCACACGCTTACAGTTATGCATATACGCGCACGCACACATACATACGATAGACAGAGGCGATATAATATCAGAATATGTCAGCATATATAGTATGACACTTCCGGAGGCACGCTGTGAGGGCTTCACTCAAAAGTAACTGCAACTGCAGCTGCAACTGCAACTGCAAATGCAACTGAAACTGCAACTGCAAATGCAACTGAAACTGCAACTGCAAATGGAATTGGAATTGGAATTGGAACTGCAATCAACGTTGCACAAGGCACAAAGCAAATGCCGCAATCTACATGGGATGATAACTGTAACAGCATCTGAAAAGCTGCACAAAAAGCTGACCGAAGTGAGAGATGCTCTTGATGTGTTAGAAATCAAAGTGGGAATATTGTATGTATATGATATGGAATATATGATGTATAGATGCATAGAAATCAGTCTTGAAAAAGAGAAAATTATTCAATACACATCATAGATCAATGACTATCTAACTCTCTGTATGCTATACGATATACTAAGCGATATATATCGATTATGATATTTCCAATAAAGATATCTTAGCAAGGGAATACATTCTTATATCAGGCTATTCACTGCTCAACTGTAATATGGGTCAATCCAAAAGCTGTTAACTTTCAAGACAAAATCAAAATACGCTCAGTTAGAGCATCAGTTGAGGACAGGCCCAGAGGGCACATGTTGCCCAGACGACAGATTGGGAACAGATTACAGTAATAGGAGTGTAACAGAAGTCCACCAATTGGGCAGCCTTGACCAGAACACAGGACACAGGACACAGGACACACAGACGTTGACATGGGTTACGGTTTGAATTGGAATTGCTTTGGTTGCCTCAACTGTGCCTGTTGCAGTTGCATTGCCCCAAACGGAAACGTCATCGAGCTTTGGCTTTTGCTTCTGCTGCTGCTGCTGCTGGGTTGACACCGTCGCACAGGAAGCAAAGCCGGCAAAGGCCAAACTACAAACTGAAAACTGAAAGCAGAAAACAGAAAACTCAAAGCTGAAAGCGAGCTAAAGGCAAGTGGCCAGAGCCATAGACGTTGTCGGCTAGCCATAGCCAGTTCTATGGCCAGCTAGAGACTGGTTATGCCAGTGCCCGATGAATAAATAAAATGCCGAGGCAAATTATTGAAAGGCGTCGCCAGAGAGAGGAAGTCGAGGAAGTGCGCACAAATGGCAGGTAATATTATGTACCCAAACGCATATTGAGCATGACTATGGTGTGTGGGTGGGGGTGGGGGGTTTTTGTTAGTGCGATGCGACGGGGGTTGGGAGCTGGCGCAACTCCCGGCTGAAGTCCGTGCCTTTGACATGGCAGACATTTCATATGCAAATCACGTGACGTGACGCACTAAAAAGCAAACAGAAAAGAGAAAAAAAAGTAAATACAAAATATACAAAAAAAAAAAAAAAAAAAAAAGAATCGGCCGCAGCGGAATTACAATTGCGCAATTTCTAGATGAGAATAAAGATCACATAAATATTATATGCCATATATGTATATGCATATACATCCATGCATATATAGCATGCATGTACAATATATGTGTACTATCAATCTGC
The DNA here is from genome assembly GCA_030914385.1 of Drosophila antonietae. Taxonomy (NCBI): domain Eukaryota; kingdom Metazoa; phylum Arthropoda; class Insecta; order Diptera; family Drosophilidae; genus Drosophila; species Drosophila antonietae. Next base: position 68,988 of record JAUESO010000109.1, on the reverse strand, counting down.
ATATGCATAAACTCTATTGACATGCTAGAGGTAGGCAAGCCCAGCAGCAACTGTTCGAGAAGGGAACTCCAACTGTATTACATATATTCTAAAAAACATATATATTCATATCTTTGTCTACACTGAGTGAAACACATATATTTTCGACAAGTCTAAACAACTCTTAGCCAGAGTCAATAAATTGACTTTCACGGTGCGTAACATACATATGTAGGCGTCAATACATATTTCATTGACCTGTGTTAACAGACCAAATTTCATCTCTCTCTCTCTCCATTTCTCTGAAGAATCGGCTCTCATTTACTCGTTTCTTCTCTCCATAATTCTACCTTTCTCTATATTTACCTAGTCGGTATCCCTCTCGTTCGCTCTCTGTTCATCCTTCTTTTCCCTATATTTGTCTTTTTCTCTGTCTCTCTCTCTCTCTCTCCCTTTCTCTATTAATCTTTAGTTCTTTCCGTCTCTATGCTTTCTGACTCTCACTCTCTGTTTCTGTTCTTTCTCTCTTTTTCTGTCTATCTCTGTCCCTTTCTCTCTGTTTCTGTTTTCTCTCTCTTTTTTTTGTGTCTCTGTCTCTGTCCCTTTCTCTCTCTCTCTCTCTCTGTTACATTTCATTTTCTACAGTTCTCTATCTCTCTCTCTCTCTCTCTCTATTAGTTCCTTTCTTTCTCTGTATTATTCTCTATCTCTGTTTCAATGTTTCGTTTCTATCTGTTTGTCTCTTTCGCTCTCTGTTTCTATATATTGTTTCTTAATATTTATATATACTCTTTATCTCTTAAACTATCCACTGATTTCCGCCTCTCTTTCTTTCTCTCTCTCTCTCTCTCTCAGTATCTTCCTTATCTCTATCTGTACTTTCTCTCTCTCTCTCTTTTTTCTACTTTACTGCTGCAAACTAAGAGTCATATGATATTTCTTAAACAATATCAGACAGCTTCTTAAGCTATTTGAATGATATATGAAAAGTATTCGATTCTACATTTAGTAAACAAAGAAAGATCTATTTGCATGTATATATACTATATTAATTGCAAATATAATAAATCTTTAATCAGCAGCACAAGCTCACTTCGAGGTTGCTTAGAAACCAAAAGGGAAGTACTCGCATAATGTCTATAACAAATTTATATATGCACATATATATATATGTATATAGACATATAGTCTTTTTATATACAATGTAAACGTTTCAGTTTTATTTGAACACACATGCCATAATCACATCAAAACAGATCGTTTAACCAACTAACATAGATTCGTCTGAATATGCCAATACAGATTTAAATAACAGCATCATCATCATCATCATCAGCATCATTATAATCATTATTATGAACTGCATGATCATGATCAAGTCAATTATGTAGCTGGATGTGAGGGTCGTCGTATAAACAAATGCTAGAGATTTGGGGATCCAAACAATGCCTTAGCACGCCATTAGCGGAACAGCCAGATATACAGCTATATAGATATATATATATATATATCATTTATTGGGGGAGACTGACGCCTACGCTAAGCTTTCGTGCAACATATGCATGGGGAGGGGCCCACAAGAGATTAACCATAAAAGCAAGACCAAAGAAACCAAAAATCTGTGTGAATCACAAACAAAAAGAGAGAGAGAGAGAGAGCGACAGAGAGGGAGGGAGAGGGACCAATCTGGAACAAAAAAAGAGAATCGCAGAGGGGGGCACAAGGAACGATTCGATTCCAAAAATGAGACACTTGGGACGCCCACAGAAGACTTCCAATTGCGGCACGCATCGAAAATGAAATCGAAACGTTTTTGAACTTGAACTTTTTTTTTCTCGTTTCACATTTAAAGTCGAATCGAGTCGAGTCGAGGGGCGCTGCTGTAGGGTATTGGAAAAACCAAGCTAACTGGTCCAGTTAGCCAGTTAGTCGAGCCACTTGCTGCGTGGGCCAAGGCTACGATTTTGGTTTTGTGTTTCCCCAACTGTTTTCGATATTTTGGTTTTCAAATTCTTGCGTCTCTCGACAATCTGTGTGGTCGCTCCACTTGGCCAAGTTTTAAAGCGGGCGCTAGTTAGGATACGGGTATCGTTCTCTGCTTCTTCAACATGCATTTTTTTTTCTTTATAATTTTAAATATGTTAACGATGCAGCGATGCAGGTTTTTCTCTATACACTTGCCAAGGGCATGTGAACTGTGTAATTGAGTCAGGAATTTGCTGCGGAATTTAGTTTTGATTCAGTGCTGGCCTATGTATACATATCTAGCTAATGTTACATCATATATATCATGTAGCATATGTAAACTGATGTATTGTTATTTATGTATACAGAAAATACTCGAGCTGATTCGAATTGCAAGCTAAAGCTATTTAAACTTTTTTATTATTTCAAATATCAATGCAATGGATTCCACTCCAAGTGCTCTAAATCTGCTTTTATAAGATTAAATTTCTCTTATTTATTTATTGATGATATATTCCATGCATAGATAGAGAGCATTGAAAGTGCAGTTAGCTTTTGTTTGGATTTTTTCTCTCTTTATTTATTTTTTTTTTTTTGCTTTGACTGTATATCTTAGGTCGAATGCCTCCAATGTAACGAAATCAAATCGAAATTAGAGCAGCCCAGGCAGAGGCAGAGGCAGTGGCAAAGGCAAAGGCAGAGGCAGAGGCAGAGGCAACGGCAAAGGCAAATAAACATTCCAAAGTTCCAAACTCGACGACGCTTGTTGCACAAATAAACAACAGCCCGGCCAAATGAGATAAACAGCAGCAAAAAAAAAAAAAAAAGAAGGGGGCACAAAAGGGAGGAGGCAAAGAGCATCTCAGTTGCAAGGCATTCGATCTGCGTCTCAGTCCGACTCGCAATGGAACTTGGAATCTGAAGCAAGGCAAAAACTCAGCACAGGCAAACAGGGCCAGATAGCATATATCTAAGTAGCCAGCTCTCAATCTGCGTATAGCTGTGTGTGTGTGTGTGTGTGTGTGTGTATCTGCGACACATACAAATGTGATTGAATGACAGAAGTTTTATGACGAGCCGTAAAAGCGACAGCAAATACAAAAGTATCTGTAAGTAGGCACATTGCCATGTCATGTATCTTTTGCAGATGCATCTGGCAAATGTGAGGGCAGCTGCCAGCCAGCCAGTTGCTGTTGTTGTGGTTGCATTTGACAGGCAGACAGCCGGAAAAACTATATGCCAGGCCACATTGTAACAAAGCGAGAGGGAGAGGGAGAAAGAGAGAGAGAGACAGGAGGGATAAGAACGAGCGCATCTTTCGGGATTGCATTTTCAATTGCAATAACCCAAAATGAAAGTCAGCCAGCAGTAAAGAGGGAGAGCCAGAGCGAGAGAGAGAGAAAGAGAGAGAGAGAGAGAGGAGAACCTCATTCAGAGTGCCTGATAATTTGCCTTCAGATAGTCTCGAATAGCGCCTGCTAAATATAGTCGGCCTGCAGTTCGTAAACTCTGACTTTCGGGCAACAGCTGGCGACGTTGGCGTGTGGAAATGTGGAAATATATGGAAATTTAGGGAAATGTGCACGCTGCAATTGGCTGCGAGGGTTGGCTTACACAGTTGTTAATGCAGCAATAGTCACATGGCCTAAGCTGCTGCTGCTGCTGCTGCTGCTGAGCAGGCACAAGATTAAACCGCAAATGGGCAAAGGTGGAATGAGTGAGTGCTAAAGGATACCCTGTAATTTATAGTGGCGAATATCCTGGTGAAAAGCTGTTGAATATGTTGATTAACGCATATAAATGGCATAGATTGGTAGTAGGTATGATGACTCTCAGCAATATAGAGCGATAAATATCTATATTGGGAAAAAACATTAATATATATCGATAAAATTATGTAACATAGACGCATTGATTCAGAAAGATGAACTAATAATAATTATAAATAAATTTCGTTAGGTTATCGATAAGAATCGATGTGAACTAACGGCCGAGCATAATTATGAATAATCAATACAAAGTTATCGATAAACGTTTATACAGCTATATAAAGACTAACAGCATTAGTTTTGAATAAAGAACAAATCGTTATCGATCAAATCAATACATATATAGCCCATTATAATACATATATCACCGCAACTCCCCCTTCCCCTCCCCACTTCCAGCAACCCATTTCCATTCCAACCTCAACTCGTGCATAGCCCTTCTGCTCGCTTTTTAATGGGTAGAAAGTATTGATAATGCTGGACGAGAGCAGCTATCTATATAATATGGTACATGATATGCGGGCTATGAATGCGTAACGAGTTTTTAAGAGGCAACTGCGACTGTGACTGGATGCCCGCTGCCATCACCGTCCGCACCTCGACGATGCAGCTGGTCTTGGAGCTGACAGTGCGTCATCACCTTGGGACTAGACAACTAGACAAGCAGATGACACAGAAGGAGGTGCAGAGAAAATGAGAGGCAAAGAGTGAGAGACTCTTCATCAACACTAGAGAGCAGCGCATAACAATCCATTGAGGTGCTGCCGGAAGGGGCGGAGGGAGATGAAACAGGTTATACATATCTATATGCTGCCAGAGATGAGATGGCAGTGAAGAGGAGAGAAGCGGAGAGGATGAGCCTAGTGGGAGGCAAGGGGCAGGCAGAACACTCCTCATCGTCGTTGTCGTCATCATCGTTGTCGCTGTCGTTGTCATTGTTGTCAAGAGTAATTGTGTAGCTATTTGAAGGTTAAATTGATCATCATCAACAGCAACAGCAACAGCAGCCGTCGACGCCAGCAGAAATGCAATGAGCGACCCTCCGAATGAGATGAAGGGAGGGATAGATAGACAGATAGAGCTGAGCTCACAAAAGGGTTAGGGCCATACGGGAGAGGAAGGAAAAGCATATGACATAAGCTGATTAAACACAGTTCTCAATTAAGAGACTAGACAAAGTGCATGTAAACAATGTGGGCATAGCTAACGCTTACGGTTATGCTTATGCTTAGATTCCAACTAATGCCAGAGAGATTGTCGTTCCGCTTTCAATTCCAGTTTCAATATGAATCCCAAATGGGTGCAAATGTTAGCTCTATGTATATGTCAAGGAATTTTGTATAGGAAATTCCTTAGAATAGAATCTTAAATATATATTTATATATAAGGGCGATAGTCGAGCAGTCATATGAAAGAGAAAAAGTATGGAACAAACATTTGTATCAAATGGTATACATAAAGGATTTTATACTTTAGAAAGGAATTCTCAAGATTTGATAGCAAAATTGATTTACTACAGCTCAAACTAAATCGAAACAGTAATTTCAATAATCATTTTTATTTAAAAAGGATTTGACTTGCTTTAGACCTTTGATTGCATTTCACTTCTTAAGTCGCAAGCCAGAAACTGATACAAATTTATCAGCTTTCAGTCAGTTGAATAAAGAACAACATCTTTAGGGGATGCACTTTGTCAGGCTGAATAAACCACTCAAGTAGCATCAATTGAAAAGGCAGCTTCACCTACTTCCATTTTCCTCACTCACTCTCTCACTCTCTCTCTCCCTCTCTTTCTCTTAGTCTCTCCCAGCCAAGTTAAACAACAGCGCCTACTGCCTAAATACATAACAGTCGCAGCTTCCACTTTCATCTCGCGCTGCCAGCCACATTGTGTGTGGTAATAAATCCTTATGCAATTTTCATAAATTTTGTGGCTGACAGAGCTACCTTCGCTCCACCGTCGTCCCCCCTACAAAGGCCTAGCGAAGTTGGTCGCGTTCTACATTCAATAGAGCAACGAGCCAGCCAGTCAGTGATTCAGTTGGTTGGTCGGTAGGTCGGTAGGTCGGGCGCTTGGTCTGTCAGTCGATAAGCAGATTAGCTTACTGGGCTCATTTGCCAGCCAACCGCAAACAGAATTGGCTTAAGTGCTGGCTCATTGTCAGTCCCATTATGGCCCTGGGTAATCCCATGTGACGTATGTATTTAGTGCTCGACTCGTCGATAGCCGGCAAAATAGGCGAACAAAAAACAACAAAATGGCAACTGAAAAACCACCTGCCCTCCAATTTGGAGCAGCCCATCCGATCCGATCCGATCCGATTCCATACGATGCGACCCCGCAGCTGTCCTCGTTTTCCTACGACTGTGCCTGCTCCGCCAATTTTTTTATTTTTTATTTTGCTGACGCGCGTAAAAATTACGCCCAATACAGCAGCAGCAGCAGCAGCGACAGCTGACCTACATCCGCATCCAACAAAAAACTTAAAGCCAAAGCCGAGCCGAAGCGAGCCAAAACGAGCGTCGAATCTGACCTGAATTTGACAATGGAGGCACAGCTTTGCTTGTCTGGAAGCCATGCACCCATCTACCCATCTACTTATCCAAACAGCAATGCCGGCAACATTTTTAATCCAGCTAATTTTCAATTAACTCTCACGGAAGAAAAAGCTGAGCCACTGCATTTGGCATTTTGCATTTGTTTAGAATTTGCGACTAGGTCTCGCCAGCCAGCTGACCTACGACGCCACATTCCCAAAGGACAAAGGACCAAAGGAGCGTACGTGCAACGACTTCTTTTTGTTGCCTTTGGGCGTCGCTTGCCGAGCTCAACGCTCGACGCTCCTCTAGCTCTTGGCCGGGTAATTGATGTTGACGTCGCCTCGTTGCCCCGGCTCGGCCTTGTGCGTAATTGACGCTGACGCAGACGTCGTCGTTGCTTCAAGCAGAACTGCAAAGCTTTTCTTTTATACACAATGCATACTCTGTTTTCTTCTTAATAGTCCATGAGGGGGTATATTGGCTGTCGTGTTGCGACTTCTTAAAGTAGACGCCTTTTTTCGGGATATTTCTTGGAGGTCTCGAGTTAGGCAAATCTTAATTGATATGTAGTTCAAAGCGTTTGACGGATATTTAGGGTTTCTCAAGCAACTTATCATCTTCGTTTTTAAAGGCCTAAAAGACAATTGGTTACTATCAAATCTAGTCGCTTTTAAGGACTATTCAAACTCAACTTATTTCTAACTCACGAAGCTCTAGAAGCAGAATCTTCTTTGATCTGTTTTGATAGGTTGATGTCCGAGTATATTGCTTAACTTTGTTTGTTTTCCTCGTCTTAGGAGCATTTAAAGAGAAATTTTAATATTATCTTAGAAACCGCTAACTATTGCAATTTACAGTTTTGGAGCCGCAGTTTTGGAGTTACAAGACAGGGCTGTTTTATTCAGATTTCTATATATTTAAGATTAGATTCGCTTAGCATATAAATTGAATCCTAAATTCAGAGTTTACAGTTATGTAAGCACTGAATATATTTAATATAATTTCAGCTAATCTCTAATCAAAGCGAAAGATTAAAACCAGTGCAGTTCAATAGCAAGAAATCGTAAGTTACTTTTATATTATATATATACAAAAGTATTGAAAATGAATCTATATTTAGAGTTCGATTACAAACGAATCCTTGGAATGATATATATATATATATATAGATAATAATGTTACATTCATTTTTGCAATTTGAGAGCAAATAAATTGCTGTCTAAATACATTTTCCTGAAATCTCTTGACTTGCCTTATCATCTTATCATTGTCGATTTTAAGATCGTAAACATTGAACTCTTCTGAAAGCCAATCCATTGGCAGACAAATCATTTTTCTAATGGAATTTCATATTTGATATGTTTTGCTCCCAGCGACGCCCATTTCCGCAATGAGAATCAAAGAGCTGTCATTCCCAATTACAATCGGTGCTGGGCACCGTGAGTGTGTGGTTATGTCGAATGGACTATATTGTTTTTGTTTTTGTTATTGTTTTTTGTTTTTGTTGCCGTCGGTTATCATGCGGACCACTGGCTCAAGATGCTGCCAGATAACCCGCGAGCGAATGAGCCACGCAAATGGTGTGCGGCCAAGGAGAAGGAGAAACAGACATAGGGCAGGAGCGAAAGGCAGACGGGGCAAGGTGCGGGGGCCACAGGCATTTCGTCAGTGAAACAATGGCAGCTGCTGTGTGTTGTTCCCTGCTGCGAATTGAGGTGAGTGGCGGCTATAGGGTTTGGTTTTTCTTCATTCTTGCTTTCTTTCTTTCCTTTTATTTTGTTCTTGCTGTTGTTGTTGTTGTTGTTTTTTGGGTTCGGCCATGCCCATTGATACATGGCGGCGGTCGTAGACAACGGGCAATCAAAAGAAACCAAACAAAGGGAATGAAAGAAAGGAAGAACAAGAAACTGGGAAGCCGGAAGTATGTGTGTGTGAGTGTGCCGCTGTGTGTGAGTGAGTGTATGAGTACGTAGTAGTGGCTGTAACACCCCGCTGCCCCCACTCAACAAGCGAGGGCGGAGGAAGACAAGAATCCGGGCACATGCAGCGCACATGGCAGGCAGCCGCAGCAGCAGCAGCAGCAGCCACATCTACAGTGGAACGTTATGGGAATGAAACAAAAAGGGCTCGACAGACGCACACGCAGGCAGACAACAAAAGGCGTAAACAAAATGGGAAATATTGAAATTTATCAAAGCGGCTTTAGCTTTGTTGTTGCCAGATATTTTGTGCAATTGCAGCAAAGTTAGTTGGACAAACAGAGATAGGGAGAGTGGTACGAGTGAGATTGAGAGAGAGAGAGAGAGAGAGAGAGAGAGAGAGAGAGAGGAGAGAGAGAGAGAGAGAGAGAGAGAGAGAGAGAGAGACTGAGAGCAATAGATGGATAGAGAGAGAGTGTTACATAGGCAGCCAGAGCAAAAGAGAGCGTGTGCTGCTTACAGGTAAATGAGAACGTTTGCTTACAACAAAAAAATGGAGATATATAAATACATCTATACATATAATATACATATATATGAATATATATAAATATACATATTTACATGGAATTTGTGGCAAGGATACAGATAGTGGTATTGATATATGTATTGGGAGCTAAACAAATCAAAATGCAATCAATGTAAATGGGACGCACTTCAAGTGCATAATAGCGGGGTCTCAAGTGGAGGGGCTGCACTCGAGGCGCCACTTGGCGTCCACTCCAAATGGTACAGCAAATAGAATAAAAACAACAACAAAAGTATGGCGCTACTTTGACACGCTCGTTATGGGCTGTTTGGGTGTGGGAAGCAGGTCGAGTGGGCAGGGAAGTGGAGGGTAAATATGTATGCGTGTGTGTGTGTGTGTGTGTGTGGAAAGAGAGGATCCTTAGGGCTCTGGTACTCACCTCTAGGTAAACATCGCTATCCGGATTGAAGGTGTCATTAACCCGACGAAATGTGTAATTCACATGCGGTATTGAATGCAGGATTTTAACGAGTATGCTCGGCTGTTCCATTTTTATGGCTCCTTTTGCTCCTCTTGCTGTTGTTGTTATTGTTGTTGTTGCAGCTGCTCACACAAAGCTAGCGCTCGTTCTCTTTCTCTGTTTCACTCACTCGTATTTCGGCTAGTCGCCGTCGTCGTCTTCGCAGCGCTGATTCTTCTTCTTCTCCTTTTTTTTTTTTTTGGTATGAGCTCCTTTATATTGTTATGCTGCGTAGCTATGTGTGTGTGTGCTTTGGGGTGGCAACGGGCGGCGTAGTAGATGTAGCAAAGCTGCTGCTGCTGCTGCGGATGCTGCTCCTGCTGCTGCTTTTGACGTCACAACGCCGCGTCTCGTTTCAACGCAAAATTGACTTGAGAGTTTAGCGCATTACACTCACTGCTGCTAGAGGGAGCGGGGGGGGTAAAAGAAGTTGAGTGGGCTGTGGGTAGGACTACATTCATATGCTTTACGCACACGCACACACATACACATACGTTGAGGCACGTTAGTGTGCGCAGAGTGCGAGCGAGAGAGATAGAGGAAGAGAGCGGCTGCTGTGGCGGGGGTGTTAATGCGTGCGTTTCACACGCTGTGCCAAATTCCAAATTCCCAAACGCTTGCTCTCTCGTTCAATCGCCCGCTAGCCTGGCCTCTCTGTCTCTGTCCCTCCCGTTAGCCTCTGCCTAGACACAAAAACGTTCTCTCATACGCTCTCGCGCTCTTTGTTCTCTATTTCGCCTGTTTCCATGTCCTGTGCCACAGCGTGCGTGCCTCGCTCTGTGTGTGTGTGTGTGTGCACGTGTGTGTATGTGTGTGTGCGCGTTGCCTGCGCTAAATTTTCACTTTCACTTTTCACACACCCAAAAAAAAAAACACAAAAAAGCAACAAAAAAAGAAATAGAAACATACAAAAAAAAAGGGCATAAATTTTGCACACAAACTGTCGCCATATAACGGCATATATGCAGCCTTGCTAACGGCACTTTGCTAAATTGCCAAGCACAACAATTTTTGTTTTGATTTCAATTGCCGCATTCGCCGCTTGCTATCTCGCTCGCACTCCAACAACATCGAAAAAGAAACAGGACAAATTTAGCAGAATGAAAAATTCTGCACACAATTCGATCAAAAAAAAAAAAAGATGTAAAAATTGCTGATAGTAGCAGCAATTTATTTAGATTTATTGTTTATAAAAAAAATTATTCACAATTAATTTGATTGTTGTCGCTTTTATTGTTATTACTATAATAATTATGGTTGTTGTTGCTGTTGCACTACACGCGCTGTAAACTAATTAAGTTTTGTATATTTTCGTTGTTTTTTTTTTTTTGTCTTTTTTAGTTTTGCCGACGCACGTTGAACACGGCCACGGGGCGTTGTTTCATTTACCGTTTCGTTTCGTTTCGCAATTAGCGTTGTTGCCGCGACAGCGGTCCAAATGCGAATGAATCGAAAAACCTGCGCAACGTTTTTGGCTGCCTGCAAAGGCAGCAAGCAGCAAGAAAATGAACGAACGAAACAGGCGCCGCGCCGCAGCGCAGCGCACACCGAAGCCCGAATGCCCTGCGGCAGGCAACGAATGCTATTGAATACGGCCAATTCTTATTAGAGATAGATTAGAGCATTGATACAGACACAGAAATTGCACAAGCCGAGATGACTAGAGCAATTAATATAATAATTAAGTTAGCTAACTGTTAACTGGCAACTGTTACTGTAACTGTAGCTGCTGTTAGATAAGGGTATTTACAGCGCTGAGTGGGGAAGCTGGGCTGGAGTGGGCTGGGTGGGCGGCTGCTGCTGCTGCTCGAATTCAAATTGTAGCCGAGGAACGTAAACAAGTAGGCGCATGATTCATATCGATAACGATAACTGTCAAAAGCTAAAAAAGAAACTTAAAAAAAAAAAACTAAATACATATTTAAATGCAACTGCAAGCGAAAAGATGGGTTTCGGCTGCTGAGTTTTCAAATTTTTTCCATTTTTTTTTTTGTGTTATATTAAAAATGTATAATATGTGTGCCACTTTTATCATAGTCAGCGATAAAAACAAGTTTTCCAAAACAATAACAACAACTAACGAGAATAACCGCTTTGCTAGATTCGCTGACTGCAGCGCAGCTCCGGTGACAAACGGAACGTATCCAAGTTTCTGGCCAGGCAGAGCCATCAAACACACACAAACACAGACACACACACACACACACACATAGACATGTAAGTGTGTGCATGTAATCTGAGCAACCTTTAACGCTACAGTAAAAAATGCATATGTGCATATACGTACGTACATACATATAGAGTATAAGTATGTCTGAATGCATATAAAAATATTCTTAAGCTGGCGACAGCCGTTTTTTATCGGCCGGCAAGTTATATTGATGTAAAAATGTTACTAATATATGTATATTGCCGTTGCCGTTGTTGTTGTTGCTGTTGCTGTTGGGCGATCGGTCGCGGCATATCTGGCTCATGAATCAAAAGGAAGGCGCACGCAAACAGAGTGGGAAATTTAGTAGATATAATAAGCAAACATAGGAGCCACCAGTTCCAGCTCAGCTTATCAGCCCAGCGCACATGTGAAAAGTAAATAGAGACATTGAGTGAGAGGGCGAAGGACTGGGAGAGAGGGCAAAAATTTTAAAAATTCTAAATGCCACAAAAAGTTGAAAACTGGACTTGAACTTGGCTGCGCCAGGGGTTCTAGTAACTGTAAAGCGTTTCGAATCGCAAACAATTCCAGCTATTTATAACGAACAAAATGCACTTTTCAAACAACTAACAGACACACACGCACGCACACAGGCACACACGCAGGCTCTGAAATGCACACACACACACACACATTCGTATATGTATGTGGCAAGCGACAACACAAATTAACTGCATTGTTTATTAACTACGCTTTTTTTTTATTAAGTTCCGTCGATTTACGTACTTAATGCATAGGCAACGCTTTATTGTTTATAGTTTCTAATTTCACGTTCAGTTTAGCTTCACATGTTCAGTTTAATTTAAAATACGCACTGTTAAACAAACGATTCTGTAGAGACGGCGACTAACACACACATCAATGTCAATGTGACCGTGCACGACTGAGCTAAAAATACACAAACTGCATGCAGGCAGGATAAAATTAACAATATTTATATAAGCCGAAGTTCAAATACTCTTACAAATTATATTGAGCATTAAAATCGCTTGGTTTGGTTATATACGATGTTTTCACAATATTCAAGTATTTCATTCATACATATACGAGTAAATAAGAAGAAACTAGATTGATTTTGGGAAAATGTTATATTGATGTATAGATATATATTTCTAAACATTTTGGTATAGATAAAGCAGCTTATTATGTGTACATTTTGAAAATAAAATGCCGAATGTATATACTTATATTAAACAAAAATAAATTCAAATACATATACATATATGCATATGCAACTATATTCTCTACCAATTGTTGTGTAGAAATACCCAAAGAAAAAATACTGAACTTCTGAACAAGGTATCGATACTTGAACAACAAAAATCAAGTTCGATTCTGCCCGCTTCGAGTTTATTAAATTGGAAACAGTAGGCTTTGCCATACATTTATTGTATTTATTTAATTCAGTACTTCGGCACAGTTCACTTTTGGCCTTCAATATGTACACATCTCGTTTACACACATTTCGCTTACAAATTGCTTTTCAAAATTTAGTTTTCGTTAAATAATTAAACAAAAAATATGTTAATTGAGTTGCGTTTGGATTACACAGTTAATATGCATTAAATAATTAAATATCGTTTGAAAGAATTCTTAATGCGCCGCCAGCATTGCATTTCACAAAATTATAAATTAAAAAAATTAAAAAAAAAAAAGTTTAATAATTTAGCGTTTTTTCGTGTTAAACAAGAACGACTACATCTATTTGTTTTAATATGCAATTAATCGATAGGCACGACGATAGCTGCCTCGTGCTGTATCTTTGTCGGCGTTTATCTTGTACATCTCTAAATCGCTGTTGTTTTGAAGTTCTTTTATCTAATGGAAGAAGGAATGCTCGACATTGCGAACTCGTCCCACTTTTTCGAAGGTGTTGAGAAGCTATTAGAGATTTGGTTCGAGGAAAGTCCGGAGCCCAATGGTGACTTACGCAACATCACACGCCCAGAATGGGAGAGGCTGCTGTGCCACGTTAAATGCGAGATAATCAGCTTTAAGAAAAACGAATTCATCGATGCCTTTCTGCTCAGCGAGAGCAGCATGTTCGTCTCGAAGCGCCGCTGGATATTGAAAACCTGCGGCACCACTACGCCTTTGAAGTGCCTTGAGCGTCTGCTTGAATTGGCCAGGATGCAAGGCTATACTGTCATCACGGACATATTCTATTCGCGCAAGAACTTCACCCGTCCCGAGGTGCAAAATAGTCCGCACAAAGGCTTCTATGAGGAGGTCAGCTATTTGGATAGCATATTTCCAGAGGGCCGCTCCTACTGCCTCGGCTCCATCAATCTCGAATGCTGGTATCTCTATACGTTTAGCCGGCCCGTAGTTAAGGCCTTGCCTGACCTGCTGCTCGCCGCTGAGCAGGAGCAGCGGGAAAATGTAGACGCTGAGCCCGACCAGACCATTGAAATACTTATGCAGCATCTCGACAAGGATGTCATGCTGACCTTCAGCAAGAGCAGGTTCGCCAACGGACCCGAGGCGACCAAACATTCGGGCATCGATCAGATCCTGCCAGACATGGTCATCGATGACTTCCTCTTCGATCCATGCGGCTACTCGATGAACGGCATCAATGCGCAGGGCGAATACATGACCATACACATAACGCCCGAGGAGAAGTTCTCCTACGTCAGCTTCGAGAGCAACGTGGCCCTCAACAACTACACGAAGCTGATCAACCAGGTCGTGCGCACCTTCAAGCCAGGCAAATTCATTGTCACCATCTTTGCCAACAAATCCTCGCTGGCCTACGAGACGATGAAGGAGCTGGAGATCGAATATTCCACGCTGTCCAACTGGCGACGAACGGACATGCAATGCTGCAATTTTCCGGCTTACAATTTGCTGTTCGCTCAATACTCGCGATCCCTAGAAAACTGGACGTGAAAGGATTTTCGCAATTACTCGATTATTGTATATAAAACTGTGTGTTGTTTTTTTTTTATATATATATATTTTGATTTGTATAACTTTAACAAAATAATACTTGGAATTTGTTTAATTATACTTTAAAAATGTGCCTCGTTTCTCTCTTATACGATTTTGATCTTTCAGGAAGACTTGACCTGGTTTGCTTTGAGAAGACTACGAATGCCTTGAAGGCGTCGGTAAAGGAGTATTACTATTCTATATTGACTTATATGTACTTATACTATATTCCTGTTTACTTCTACTATTATAATATATAGATAACAAGATCTTAGCCTAACTGTAACTTGATCTTAACATAGATATTCCTAGAGTTTCAGTACTACTGGAACTTCTAGCAATCCCAAACTCACTTTAAGATGGGTTTCTATAATTCCTGCAACTCTTCGCTTATAATTTGAAATACTATTCTAATAGACTTTTATCAAACAAATCCCATTCAGTTACAGCAGCAGTAAGCAGTCTGAGATTTCCCTCAGCTCAGGCCTCAACAAACTCCGACTGGTGTGAACTGCTCTTGGAATATGCCTTTTAATCTCTCTCCAAATACTCTAGCTGTGCTAGAATTTCTATTGATCTACAATTCAAAGAGTTTCTCTCCAAGCTCACCTATTCACAGATCTCTGATCCTAGCTCTTGGTCTTGAAGAATCGCGCCGTTCTCGCCTGCACAGCGCCAAAGCCCTCGCTGGCCACGTGAATGTGTCGGGCAATCCATGCCGGGAGCTTCTGTTGGATGCGCTGGCTGTTGTAGCGCTCGTCCAGCAGATAGACACAGGCGTAGTCGCGTATGTGACGCACGGAGCGACCGATGCACTGGTTGACCGCCTTCATGCAGAGATTTTCGTAGTATTCGTTGCCCGCTCCGTTGCCCAGCGTCTCGTCCAGGTGTCGCATGCGCTCCTTGAGCTCGGGCGACGTGCGATTGGGATACGGCAGACCGACGACAATGACGCCGCGACCCAGGTGATCGGCAAAGTTAAGGCCCTCCGATAGCTTTCCGCCCACAACGCTCAACAGCAGCGCGCCGCCCGCTGTCTGATCAATGGCATTGGCATACTGCTGCAGCAGCTGCTCCACGCCAGCTCCGCCAGCGGTCTCACGAAAGATGCGCTTGCGCTGACCAATCCTCTGCAGGGCGCCGCTCTGCTCCAGATGCCCATAGACAGTGTCCAGGTAGCCATACGAGGGCAAGAAGCAAACCACGCCCGCTGGCAGCACGCCGCAAAGATTCTGCAGCACCATGCTCAGTTCCTGCAGCTGCAAAGAAAGAATTTAGAGAATTACTTCAATTGTAGCCTATTCGCGATAATCTATATTCCATATCCTATGTATCCTATATTCTATATGCTACATCCTACGACCTATATCCTATATCCTGCATCTATATTCTATATCCATATATCCTCTATCCTTTATCCTATACCCTATATATGTACTTATATCCTCTATCATACATCCTATAACCAGTATCTAATATCCTCTATCATACATCCTATAACCAGTATCTAATATCCTATATCATATATCCTCTATCCTATATTCTATATCCTATATCCTATATCCTGTACCTCTATACCACTCCACTATCTCTATCCACTATCCACTATCCACTATCCTCTATCCTTGATAATACATTTATATCTATATTCTCTATACCATATCCACATCTCTATATATATTTATATGTGAACTCCATACCATAGCTGGACTGCTGCGCTGAGCATAGCTGAAACAGAGCTTGGCGCCCGTTGGTCCAGTGGGCAGGATAAATGGGAGTACAGCATCCGCTGGCACGACATGGTCATAGAAACACTCAACTACACGTTCCGGACAAGATGCGAAGAGCTGCTCCGTTAGATCCTGGGTGGGTCGCATTGTGCCGCCCGCTATGATGAGCTGCAAGGCAAATGACAAATTCATCAGATTGGATTGAGATAAAGACAGAGATCAACTACTTACAGCGCGCGCCTCTTTGAAAATGTGTGCAAAGTGCTCGGCAGGATTGAGCAGCAAATACTTGAGTGTAGCAGCCTCTGGATTGAGCAGCACTCGACCATCGGCGGCATCGTTGGTGAGCGTCTCCAGGAAGGCGAGCAGCGGTCGAAAGGGCGAGGGCATGGCTAGCGTCTGAGCTGAGGACTGTGGGTGTGTCTGTGGCTGGTGCTTTGGTTTTTTATCCGGCATCTCATCCAGCTTCTCATCCGACTTTCGCTTTCCTTTGCCCGCCGTCTGGCATTGGTGCTCGTGCTGGGCGGCCAGACGCTGGAGCAACTGCTGCGTGGGCGGCGGACGGTTCTCGCTGGGCTGTGGCTCGCGCTGCAGCTGCCGGCCAAAGCTCTGCATCTTCTGGGCAAGGCGCGTGCGCGCACAGAACTCTAGCAGCTCATGCAGATCAATGTTGAAGAAGTCGCCCTCGGCGCTCAGCTCATACGTGCGTAGAATGCGCGGCTCTCCGCTGGTTTCGAGCAGCTGCAGCAGCCGGCGCACGACATAGAGCAGCTGATTGATGCGCAGCAGATTGGCGCTGCTCAGGCGCCGAGTATAGCGCTGCTTGTAGCCCGCCAGCTGCTGCTTGGCCTGCTGCAGCTGGGCCAGACTCAGCTCGCTACTGTGCAGCTGGGCGATGGTGTCCAGCAGATTGTGCGCCTCGTCCACAATGATGATGGCGCCGCGCAGATCCAGGCCCAGCTGCTGGCGGGCGCTGCGTTGCAGCAGCATTGGATATGGCAGGAGCAGCAGCTGTGCCTGCGGTTGGGCGTCACGGGTGGCATAGTAGGGGCAGGCACCACAGGCGGTGCCCTCCGTCACCAGTTCCTCTATGTCGAATGGTTCACAGAGCGCCGCATCGCTAAGCCTTTGCAGCTGGGCGGAGCTCTTGTAGACGCAACGGCTAAGCGCCTGGCGTGACTTGGAGCTGGAGCTGGTCTTGGCCTGCGCCATGTCTAGGCAGCGTTCGTTGATGAGCCCTATATTGGGCAGCTTGCGCACCTGCGCATTGATGCACAGTTGTTGCCGCGACCGAGCGCAATGCAGCGTACATTTTGTCCATGCGGAGTCTTTCGTAGCTCGGCCACAATCTGCGCCAGCTGCGAGTGCGTCCGGCTACAGAAAAATATTTGCACATCACGAAAACGTTCTGTTTGCAGCTCTTCCGGCTGCTCCTCTAGTGCACTCTCCCCGCTCTCTAGCTCTTCATCCGAGTTGAGCTCCTCCTCCTCAGCTGGAGTTTCCATCGGGTCGCTCGCTCGCTTTGCCGGTCTTTGCTGCTTCTGGTGCTGCCTTTTGCGCTGCTTGATCTGCTCCAGTTCTTGCTCTTTTTGTTGCAATAGCTGGCGCAGTCGTTGTAGCTGTTCCAGCTCCTGCCGCTCAGTTCGCATCTTGCTTTGTGCCGTTATCCAATCCTCGGCCTGGGCGCTGTCCATTTGCAACTTCTTCAGTTCCGCCTCAACTTGAGCAATGCGCTGTAGCAGCTCGGTACGCACCAGCTGCTCATGTTGGCGCAGCCAGGTGAGGGCGCCACAGGTGAGCGTCAGAGATTTGCCAGTGCCCGTGGGACTTTCGAAAATACCAATTTGTTTGCGCTCGAGTACATGGAAAAGTTGCTGCATCAGCTGCTCCTGTATGTTGTATGGCGTGTAGGGAAATCCAAAATCTTGCGCTGTTGGCGTCGACAGCGTTTTACGCGGCGAATACATGATTACAGCTGGCTGCATAAAAATCCAATTTAATTTAATTTATTCATTTGCATCGAATTATGTGGCGCCAAATTTGTAGGCGTTGTTCGGCGACGAGCAGTTTTGCGTTCGCTTAATGTTGGCTGTGCGCAATTTTGCGCTCACTTGAAGTTGGCTGCATAGCACAACCGCTGCTGATTCTGTCTGTCTGGCAACTCATTTAATTACTGTATCTATTTGAAATTACAAAAATATATTGCTCAATTTATACAAATATATTAATTAATTTATTTATAGAAATCAATCTGTGGGCATTGTTCTACGAATACCATGTGCTTCATATTTCTTGCATGCAATTTCGTACAACCTGAACTTTTATGCAAGTTGCACTTCAGCATTTAACAATGTGGCAGCTTTTTCCACTGCGCATTTATTTGAAATTTGAAAATAGCAAGCTGCTTTATTCAAAAGCAAGGAGCATCTCTTAAATTGGCAACAACTTTTGAAACATTGCTCAATTCGAAGGAATTTTTGATTTGCCCTATAATGGCTGTAAGAAACTTTCATTGAATATTGTTGCATTTCATGTGCCTTGACTGATCTGAAGGTCTGGTAACTCAGCTCTGTGTACATTTAATTAGAATTCAAAAAAATTACAAATTGCGTAAATTACAAAAATAGATTGTGAATAAAGCTAAAATAGAAATACTAAAGGCGAAATCAATCATATATGCACAAACATCAACCGCAACAACATGACTAATCAACAATGCTCCGTTATGTAAATACTTGATTTTTTAATGTTATTTTCGTATATTAATCGTGTTGTGAATTTGTGTTTGGTATTTTATTTTGTTTTTTTTTTTTTTTTTTTTTTTTTGTGTTTTGCTCTCGGGCTTTGCTGCATACGCTTAGTAATGGCCGAAAGAAGCAGCGAAACTTGATTGATTGCCAATTAGTCATGTGCAGTATTAAAGCGTTTCTAGATACTAAATCTTTTTTAAGCCGCGCATATTCCTCTATGCGTCAGCCGAGAAAGAGACAGGGACAGAGATAGAGCCAGAGCCAGAGCCAGAGCCCGTGCTGCTGGACGCGCCTTGAAAACAAAATGGCGGTGGCTGGGGCAGAGGCAACGGCAGTGGCAGCGGCAGCTTTACTTAGCTTTGACCTGCGGCCAAATCGATTTGAATATGAGTTTTGAATTGAATTTGTATTGTAGATTTTTCATTTAACTAATATATACCTGCATGTTGTAGGCGTTGTTGTGGCCGCGCACAGTGGCGCAAGATCAATTTGCGATTCGCGATTGTCGACAAACATTACTCATACGCAACGCCGGCCAATGCTGACCTTAGCCAACGGCCAACACTTGCGCAGCGGCTGCACCTTGATTGACTGACTGATAGAATGCCATAAAAATAAATGATAATAATATTATTATTAATAATAATGCCAATGATTGACGGCCAAAGTGCTCAAAATGCGCATTCGTTTTTGTCAAACGGCAAACGGCAAACGGCAAAGCTGCAAACAGCTTGCAACCTGCATCTCAGCTGCGGATCCATATCTCCTTCCACCTGCCACCACCTGCGCCGCCTAATCAACATGGCCGTCACATCCCATTTGCTGCGACAAATGTTGCAATGCCTCAGCTAATGCCGCGTCATGCACCTGAACTTGTTGCCATAACAAATATACATATACAGGTGTGTGTGTGTGCGTCTGTGTGTGCGTGTGTGTGTGTGTGTTGCATATTTGTTGCTGGTTGCGTTAAATAAATGCATTTAGTACATTATGCATAATCAGAGTGCGTATCAGGGATGTAAACAAAACCTAAATAACTTGTTGCACGATTCTTTCCATACGACACTGAGCTGAATTCGAAGTGAATATGATTATACCAAGTATATGGAAAGCATAGCTGGCATAGTAATAATATTTTATATATTTGTATAATATTTTAATTATCATTTTAATATCAATTTATTTTTAAATTTAAATATTTATTATATTTATTTAAATTCTCTTTTTTTATCGAAAGCCAAGCCAAAGGGTGACTTGCTGGAATGTGTTTAGACATGTGTGGCAAATACATTTTGCCAGATAGTGCCATGCCACGCCCATGCGCCGCCCACATCTGTTGACCTTCAGCTGAGTCATGAGCCACAGTGGAGCGCAGCAGAGCAGACGGCGGGTCGACAGTTTGGCGATCGGAGTGGCCAATGTTTGCGGACAGTTTGGCTCTTGTTGTTGGTGCCCTGGCGAATGTTAATCTCGAGCCTTTGCGCACCGCAAGACAAAGCCCATTTATCAATCGCGCTGCACTGAGAGAGCGAGAGGGCGAGGTAGAAAGAGAGACAGAGAGCTTTGGCATAATTGTTCACTTAACGCACAGCTAAAAATACACCAGTTGCAAATGTGTGTGTGTGTGTGTGTGTGTGTGTGTGTGTGTCTTGTCACTGTGATTGCTAATAGTACGTTCAATGATAATGCGTTTTGTTATTTATGTGCGGCAATTTTATACGATTAAAGAATATAATTTATCATTTAGTTTGACTTGCTCGACCATGTTGGACAGTGTAACCCATTCTTTGACACCTGCTTATCGCATCACTCACACACACACACACACACACACAGCTAAAACCCATAATCACACCTAGTGCCTAGTGCCTACCACTGCCCCCTTCTTAATGATCCTTGGTTTCTATTTCCTGCCCATTTGCTCATTCAATATCTTCGACGTCTAACTGCCTGCCTAATCTAGACCATTGCGAGTTGCTTTCATACTTAAGATAGGTATTCCACGGTTATGTGATGATAATAATAGTGATGGGAATCTGTTTTGGGTGCACTTATAGTTAAAGCTCTGGGAGGATTCGCTAATGTAAAGGGAATTCAAGTAAAACCAATATACCTCACTTCAATTTAAGCATGAGTATAACTCTTTATATAATGAATGCGACGACAAATTGTCAAAGCAATTGAGTGAAGACATAAATTTGTACTTTTGTCTGGGACTTTAACTTCAATTCTCATCGTTTGCTTCTAAAGTTGAGCTGAAAAAAGATTTGAAATGTCGAAAAAAGTCCCACGAACCGAATGAACGACTTATGTTATTTATAGGTCTACCTGTAGAGCAGCTCTAGCTGCACAACTTTGGGATCCTTGCTCTAAAGCTAATGCACTGTTTTCGTAATAGGACTATATTTATATACTGATATACTGATATACTGATATATATTCTAAACTTCAATAAATTCTAAACTTGAAGTCTTCAGCATCTTTGAAAATAACCAATAGGTTGACAGTGCCGAAAACCCTATATACCTATATACTCTATATACTCTATATTCTCTATATACTCTATATACTCTATATACTCTATATATACTAAGCTAAGCATGGGCTACATATTCTTCTATCTGCAGACACTTTCTTTGAGAACGACACTATCAACATTTCTTGATCAAGGCTAACAACTCCAACACACAATTTCCAACTAAATTTAGTAACTAAAAGTCCTGGCAGTGTTGGAAAGGGCACAACTGCATATTAGATTGATGAGCTAAGAGACTCGCCCATTTCTCTAATATTTCATATTGCCAATTGTCATACAAAATCGGATCATGAACGTTTTGTCAGTGTTGCAAAATGCGCAACAGCTTAAGAGCGATGATCGAACGTATTAGCGAATGAATAATGTGTCTGTGTCACTCGCTGCAGTCGCACGATTTGCATATTGAAGGAGTTAACATGTTTCTATTTATTACTGTTATTGACATTCAATTGGCAATTAGGCATTAATCATGGCTAAAGGGTGAGCGACGAGACGGTGCGGTGTACGACGACTCTCTCAGAGTGTGAGAGAGATAGAGCGAGTGGGTGGGAGTGAGCAGACGGTGAGCATATTCATCATCTAAGCGCCGAATGCGGCGCACAAGCCGCTTCGATTTTGGCTTGTGAACGAGAGAGGAAGAGGGGAGAATGAGAGAGGGAGATAGGGAGATAGGGAGAGACGTAAGCTGCAAGCGAGAGATAGTGCTAAAAAGAACTGGAATACAAAAGCTATTGCTGCAGCGAGAGACTGTGAGTGTGATCAATAGAGGAGATGAAAAAGAGAGAGGGGAAACAGCAGACATACTAAAGCCAAAGAGAGAGAGAGAGAGAGAGAGAGATGCAGAACTTGATCAATTGAGAGAGGGAAGCAAGTGATCTTAGAAGCTGACACACTGAAGCCGTTGCTTCGGCTACTGCTTCGGTTGTCGTCGCCGTCGTCGTCGTCGTCGTCTTTTGCATAATAACATGATGTCATCGGCTTTTTATATGTATGTCCGCCCATTCTTGGGCCCGCTCCCCCACACACCGCCCCACCCAATTGAGCGGCCAGATGTGTGTCGACGGTCCAATCGCCGGCGGGGCAGCAATCAGCGCTTGACGGTCGGCAGCCAGTTTGTCCCACGCCCACGCCGAGACACGCGCCAAGAACGAAAATAATTGAGTCGAAACAATTGAGCCAGCAGCCAGAGGCAGCCACAGCAGCACTTGCTGTCGCTTCTGCTATGAGTAAGCCGTGGACAGTGTTGGACAGCGCCACCACCACCAACAACAACAACAACAACAGCAGCAGCAGAAACTCATGAGTGTGCAGCTGCTCAAGTTCGTTTCTACAGAAGCTGACGAGCTGCCAGATTACTTAAGAGATATGAAGAGCTGAAATGCCAGCAGGGCTTATTTACTGCCACACCAAGTGTGCGACAGTGTTGGACAGTAGCTTTAACAGTAGCATTATAGTGTTGGCTAACAGCTTGAGACTATTGGAAAGATAGCTGGCCTTAGGCCTTGGCCTTAGGAGTAGATATTTGTTGGAAATGCCAAATATTATAGTGTTAATACTTGATTTATAGACATCAGAGCGCAGCATTAGTTAACAACTTTTCCAGTGTTAAGAAGCACCAGTATCTAGCAGCTCTAGCTCTAGCTCTAGCTCTAGTTGTAGTTCTAGCTGTAGGTCCAAGTCTAGCTCTAGCTTTAGCTCTAGCTGTAGGTCTAAGTCTAGCCCTAGCTCTAGCTCTAGCTCTAGCTCTAGCTCTAGCTCTAGCTCTAGCTCTAGCTCTAGCTCTAGCTCTAGCTCGGTACAGCCAAAATATTCAATAGATGTCTTCTCCAAGCTGAAATCTGAAATTCCCAACCATTTCTCATGCATCATATGAAAGCACATTTGTTTTGTACGTTTTTGATTTCGAAGCAGAACATTTATTTTTACATTTTTGCTTTTGTTTTTTTTTTTAAATATTTTTTTTTAATATATATTTTTTTTAGTTTTTCATATAATTTTGTTGTTGTTTGATTTTTAAAGAAAAAATTATGCCATTTGTTGACTTTTGATGTTTTATTATATATATATATTTATATATAAAAAACAAATATTATTAGTTCGATTTTAATTTTATATTTAGTATTAGCTGCTTAAAAGTATTTAAAAAAAATTTGTTGTGTATTTTTTTAAATAAAATTTAAAATTTTTGCGTTCGTTTTTTGACATTTTTGTTGGTGTTTTTTTTTTTCTTTTCTTTTTTTTCAATATATATTTTTAAGTAGCATAATAAATTACATATGACAAATATTAAAAAAACATTTTCGTTTACTTAGCAAGCATTAAAACAGTTAGCTGTGTGTGTGTGTGGTGTGTGTGTATGTGTGTGTGTCGGTCGTTGTTTTGGCTTTTGAGTTTGATTTGATTCCATTTATCGTGTGCCTCTCGTTTGTGCTTTAGATATTAAAAAAAAAAATGTAATAATTAAAAAAATAAAATAAAACAAAAGTATATGAAAATTAACTTTATAATTCACTTTAACAATTGCATTTTTCGTTTCTTTTTACAACAAGTTAAACAAAAATAAAAACAATATATATATAGAAAAAAATTGTAAATAGTTAATATTAAAAAAAAAAATTATATATATATTTATATTTATAGATATTAAAAATATTTGAATTAATTTAATTACAAATTGCTTGCTCTGAACTTAATTATTATATATATATATATATATATCGTATATATATATATACATTATATAACTGAATTATATGAAATATTAATTTGTATATATTTTTGCACTAGTCAAAAATATATAAATAATACTTTTTTTTACTTTTCAAATTTGTTGTTTGTTTTTTGTTTTTTTAGCACAGTTTATGGGAGTTTTTATTCATTTTAATTGAAATATTTTGTTGTTGTTTTTATCGAATAGAACAATCTATATACACGCACATACTATATAATATATATATATATACATATATATATTTTATTTTCATTTGATTTCTTCTTTTTTTTTAGATACTTGAATGGGTTTTACGTGTCTGAAGCTGAAGTTTTTTGCGCTCGTTTTTTTTTTCTAGTTTTTTTTTTAGTTTTAATTTATTTTGTTTTTCTTTTCAACATTTATATATATATATTTGTTTGTATATATGTTTTTTTTTTTTTATAACGATTTACAGGTACTTCGTAGCGCATTTTCTTTTGCTCTGTCTAACAGCAAATTTTGGTTAGTTAGTTTTTTTTTTTTTATTGTTTATTAACAAATGTGTAAAACTAAAACTAAAGCTAAAATGAGAGAGAAAGAGAAGAAGTGCGAAAGTGTGGGTGGGAAACTGTTTGATGCGCCACTACTAGCCAAAAGAATGAGAGAGAGGGAGAGAGAGAGAGAGAGGGGTTGGTTCTAGTTCTTGCTCATTCCTTAAAGACTTGAAAGAATGAGAAAGAAAATGTAATTCAAACAAGTTTTATTGTGAGAGTGTGACAGAGAGGGGAAATGCAATTGGAAAGAGAGCGAACGAGTCAGTTGAAGTTGAAAGAAAATGTAATTCAAACTATTTTTTTTTTTTTTTGAGAGTGTGACAGAGAGGGCAAATGCAATTGGAAAGAGAGCGAACGAGTCAGTTGAAGTGTTTTACTGCGGCTCAACTATGCTACGATTCAAGAGCAAGCGGGAGCGAAGACATGTAATGCTAAAGAGAGTGAGTGAGTGAGCTAGAGCGAGAGAGTTAGTTGTTGCTATCCTTTTTCTCAGATGATGTTCGTTGTGTGTTTTGTATGAAATGTTTTTTTTTTTAGGTTTTTTTTTTTCGATTTCATGATTGATGTTTATTTAACTTTAAACTTTTCGGCACAAAAAACTTGCAGCTTGAGACACTTGCAAACATTTTGCACATTTCTATGTGAGAGGTATTTCTCTTAGTTTTCATTTACACTATAATAAATATATATATATATATATAGTTTTTCTTTAATATTTTGTTGCCAAATTGTGGATTAAACATTGATTGCAATTTGTTTACATTTAACATTTAAGGGCACAAATAAAAATAAGTAAATTACACACAAATTTGACCTGAGGAGCGCTTAAAGTTTTCTTCGAGTTTTTCTTTTTTTGGAAGTTGCACGCATATATCATATATATAAATATATATACAGATTGTTGCTCTTTTGTTTTCTGTTTTTATATGCATATCAAATTTTGTATCTTTTTTTTCCATTTTTTTTTTTTTAAGTTTAGTTTCAAGCAAAACAAATTCGTATTGCTGTATTTTACAGGGTATATACATATATATATATATTTATGGTAGACATTGTACAACTACAAAAGCCGTGCTCCACTAAATGCTATATATATATAATATATATATAATTTTCTTTTTTTTTTCATTTAATTTTATAAATAGCTTGTAAATATTAAATCTTTAGTACAAATCGAGGCAATTCTTATTTTGTTTTCACGTAAAAAAATCATATATATATATTCGTATAGAAATAAACGATTTGCAAAGCACTTGATGATCTCTTTCGTTTAATGTTTTAGGCCACTTTTTGGTGTTCACAGCTGTTTATACTTCGACTCTAGAATGCATAAACCTTTTTTTTTTTGTTTTTCAATTATTATTGTAATATTTTTATTATTAATTTTTAAATTTCTTACACACACATTCATATAAAGTTGTATATAGTTAGACATATGTATATATATATATATGAGTTCTGTCAGCATTTTATCAAGCAACACACAAGACACAAATATTTTTCAAGTTTTCATTACGAATTTTGTTTTCAATTTTGTAAATATTTATTTTTTTTTTTGTTGTCATTAAGTTTAATAAGGCGCTAGAGTTTTGTATTTTTACAAAAAAAAAAAATGTATATTGTTTGCAGTTAATATAAATATATATATATATATTTTTAAGAGCACATTTTAGTTTCGCAAAAAACAATTAACAAACTTAAAAACTAGATTTTATTTTGTATATAAATTTATTTTTTAGTTTTACAGCAAATTCTCTTCATATTTATTTTTAAGGCAACATCTTGCAAGCATTTTTAAACAACTCACATTTAAAAAGAGATGAAAAGGTTACACAATTTTTTATTTTTTATTTTTAATTTTTTAGTGTTTTTTTTTTCTGTTTTTCTTTTTTTTTTAAATATATCACTGATTAGCCTAGTTTTAGACAAAAAAAAAAAATTAAATATCAAACGTCATCATATCGCAATGGTTTTTTTTTTTACGCTTAACTTAAATGATTTTTTTTTTAATTTTAAATTTTAATTTGCTGTGACGTGTGAGGAGGGGGGGGGGCGGGGCTAGAGAGGGGGTGTATTAATAGTGTTTGTATTATAGAAATTAAAATTAATAATTACTGATGCGGCTGTGACTGCCAACAAATTGCCTGTTGCACGGAATGTTATCGATAACACATCTACATACACATAATATACACAAAAACATATCGATATCGAATTTAAGGTTATGTACAATTGCTTACGAGTCTAAACAAAAAAAAAAAAAAAAAACAAACAAAATTAAATAAAAAATTCAATTTCTCTTTATCATAAGTAATTATATAAGTAAAATGTTTATATAGAACAGTTAGCAATTAATGTTTAAAGTTGTTTTTGCTTTTAATGAGGTAGTCAAGCCACACACACACGCACACGCACACGCACACACACAAGCACACGCACGCACACATGCACACAGCTGTGGGCGTGGCGTGCAGAGGCGGGGCAGGAGTTGCTTTATGATAAGAGTTGTATTCGAGCAGGTCAAGAGCGGGGGATGGCGGAGGGCAGGGCCGTCAGATGTAGCTGTTGTTGTTGTTGTTGTTGTTGTTGGAAGAACTTGGATATTTCAGGTGTGTGCATGTGCGTGTGTGCTAGTGTGTGTGTGTGTGTGTGTGTGAGTGTGTGTGTGTGTGTATTTGTGGGCTGTATTAAGGCGCGGCTTTAGTTTGTCACACACTCACACACATTCACACACACACACACACACCCACACACACAGCTGTCAGCTATATGTGTGTGTATGCTGCTTCTAGCACCAATAGTCGACATGCGTCCAAGCCTGTTCCTGCTGCTGCTGTAGCTCATCCTCCACTGCCTGCTGCTGCTGCTGCTGCTGCTGGAGCAACTGTTGCTGCTGCTGCTGTTGTTGCTGCTGCTGCTGCTGCTGTTGCGCATCCAGCTCCTGATCGTACGCCAGCAACAGCTCATGATCGGCAGCCCTTTGGGC
Source organism: Drosophila antonietae (assembly GCA_030914385.1). Classification (NCBI taxonomy): domain Eukaryota; kingdom Metazoa; phylum Arthropoda; class Insecta; order Diptera; family Drosophilidae; genus Drosophila; species Drosophila antonietae. The sequence goes on along the minus strand of JAUESO010000109.1, from coordinate 41,372 downwards.
CCGATCTCACGCCAGGCAGCCACCATTAGTCATGAAATTGGCGGAGCCCGTATCCAGATCAACAAAATCAACCTCATCGTCCGGCAGATGCGACAGCAGATCGCTGGGAAAACAATTGTTCTTCATGACCAGCAGCTGCTCGTCCTCGTAGCAGGGCGTCATGATGCCGCCGACGGCATGCGGCAATCCATTGTGAAAGTCCATCAAGTGATGATTGTTGTTGTTATGGGCGGCCAGGCTGGCCACGCTGGTCATGTTGTTCAGGCTAGTGGGATGGACGCTGACCGCATGCTTGATGTCCGGAAAGCTGTCCGGCTCGAAGAGGAAACGCTGGGCGCTCAGTGCTGTGATATACGGACCCTGTGAGTCGACCAGCTCGTTTTTCACAAACTCTATGGCGCTGGTGGGCGTGGTTGCGGGCGGCAGCGTTGTTACGGCCGTTGCTGCTGTGGCACTGTTGATGCTGCTGCTGTTGCTGCTGTTGTTGTTGCTGTTGCTGTTGGTGTTGGCATTGTTGTTGCTGTTGCTGCTAAGACTGCTATTGCTGCTGGTGCTGCTGGTGGGCGTTGTGATGGCTACAGCCACGGCGGACAGTCCCAGACCCAGACTGAGGCCCTCACAATTGGGCACATAGTCGGAGACCTGCTGACTGACCACCAGGCTATCGGTATTGCTGCTGCTGTTGCTGGCGGGATTGAGAGAGACTTGCTGTTGCTGTGGCAGGCAGAGCGCCTCCTGTGTGGGTGAGCTCAAGTAGCCAGCATGCTCGAACTCCTGCGGTGAGGGCGAGGGCTTGCAGTAGCCATTTGGCAACTGTTGCTGCACCTGTTGCTGCTGCTGTTGCTGTTGCTGCAACTGTTGCGCCTGTGCAGCAGCTACTGCGGCCATGGCCGCTGTCGATTTGCTGCCAAACTTGAACGTCGACATGGATGGTATGCTCTGCATGCGCTGCTGTTGCTGCTGTTGCTGCTGCTGCTGCTGCTGTTGCTGCTGCTGTTGCTGCTGTTGTTGCTGTTGTTGCTGTTGCTGCTGCTGCTGGGTGGGCGTGTTGGCCGTGCTGCTGCCGTTCGCATCGCCATTGAGCAGACCATCCAGCTGCAGCTCGGCACGGTATTTGTAGGCCGGCGATTGCAACAGCTTCGCGGGCAGCTGACAGCCGCCACGCTTTACGCAGCCCGGCGTATGCAGGTTGAGCATCTCGAGCAAACGCTGGCGATCCCTTTCGAGGATGCGCACCTGATTCTTGAGGTCAACGTTCTGGGTGTCCAGCGACTCGGACTCCTTGATCAGATTCTGGGTGCGTTCGCGCTTCTTCATGCGGCATTTGGTGGCCGCAATTTTGTTGCGCTCACGCCGCCGTCGACGACGATCCTCATCCTCGGGCGTTAGGCCCTTGGGCACAGACTTCGTTTCGCTATCCTCATCGCTGGACTCTTCGCAATCTTCGTCGCGGCGCGAACACTTCGAGTTGGGCTGCTCCGAGCCGGAGCTGGAGTCACAGGTGGACAATTTGCGTTTGCTTTGAATGGAGAGCTTCAGGCCAGCTTTGATCAGCTGCGAGCAGGTCTAGACAGAGACAGAAAGAGAGAGAGAGAGACAGAGATATAAAGAGACGATTAGTCAAGGTCCTTCAAAAGTTGTTTGTCACCAATAGCCAAGTTGGCCACTGCCTCCCATGTGGCATGCCGCATGCACAAGTCAACTCAACGAGCCGCAATCAACGCGCCGCGATTTGTTGTTTGCTTCGCTCAATTCCAATTCGGGAAATGACGTGCTGACATTTCGACTGACCCATTTGGCCAGCGAACTAACCAAGTTCAACCAGATCTCACTTGAGAGATCGACGGCCCCCGCCTCTCTCCGCGCCTACCTCAACGTCTCTACTCGCATGACAAATCAACAAAATGCGCATTCCTGGGCTGGGCTTGGGCCTGGGCCTGGGCCTGGGCCTGGGTCGGTGTCAGGGTTTTGGGTTTTTGGGCTTTTGCCAGATTATCTTTGCGGCGTTTGTTTGTTTTGTTTACTTTTGTGATTTACTTGCCGCTGCTCGCGCATAAATTTATAAATATTAAAGTGAAAGATAGAAATCGCATTTTGTTAACGTCGCCACGCCCTGTATGCCAACTAGGGAGGCGAGAGGTAAGGACAATACAAAACTACAGCAACTGCAACAAGGCAACACAACAGGTTGCCCTCCTCAATCTCTCCACTCCCTTCCTCTGGCCATTCAGAGGTGGGTGGGCAACGCGTCAACGCCTTTTATGGAACTTCGCAAAATAAAAAAAAAACACAAAACAGAAAACTGCGAACAACAGATGGTCATCACGTCGACACGTTGTCAACTTTCATTTACAGGAAAAAAAAGGGCCCCAAGTTGAAAGGGAAGATTGCGGAGATTGATTGGGAAAGATTGAATGCGAAGATGCATTGAAATGACCAAAAAGGAATATGCAAGAAAACAATAGAAATGTTGATCAACTTTCATCTGATTGAAATTGAAACTGAAAGGAACAATTTTAAATTGAATGTGAAAATTTACATAGTTAGCTCTGCAAATGATCAGAAACAACAATTGCTTTAGTCAGCTTGAGGTTAATTAAAATTGAAATTGAAAGTACACATTGAAAGATCTTGAATTGAACATAAAAAGGCAAATGTCAATTGAAGATCGCAATTGAAGAGCAATTGAAAATTATGTCTGAATCAAAGCTTCTGAAAAGGGATATTTCAGACATGCGACTTATGTAAGTAGCAGTTGATCAATCATCATGAGATTGAAACAGATTCAACGCTGATCAATCATCATGAGATTGAAACAGATTCAAAGCTAAGTAAAACGCAAATTTAAGCAAAAATTCAAGTCAGAAGATCAAGTGAATTAAGGCAAATGAGTTGACTGCATTTTCAAATTGAATTGACGACGGCTGATTGAACACACTGATTGAAGCGGCTGATTGAAGGCAAACATTCGCATTGCTGTTGCAGTGTCTTCGCTGCCGGCTTTGCTGTCAGGGCCCCGGCCTTTCAGGCAGCCCACTTCAATCTGCAGCTCAATGACAGCTCATTCAAGTGTCAGACAAGCCCCGACTATCTCTGGCTGCCCATCATTATCATCGTTGCGATTATCATCAGCTTGAGTTTTGCGCTTTTTATTTGTTGTCTGCTTGAGAAATTGTTCAGATGCCACTGTCGAGGCGACTGGCCTCAACTCCCCTGCCTTTCCCTCCTCTGCCCTAGACACAGCCCAGCCCCTTTTTGGCCAGCATTGTTTCATTTAAATTTTAGGCACGCTGCCTTTTTATTTATTGACCCAAAAACCAGATAAATAAATTTTATTTCAACCCAGAAAAAAAAGCAAAACACAAAAAAAAAAAAAAAACAAAAAACAGAAAACAGAGTGGAAAATATCATAATAATCGCATGCGCCAATGGCTGCGACGTCGACTGCGACTGCAGCAGCGACAGCGACTGCTACTGTGAATGCGACTCCAACTGGCAGCAGTGGACCGCCCGGCGACCATATGGTCAAAAACCCAATAAGAGATTTCATTGCCTTCAACTCGACTTGGCAGACTTCTCGAAAATTGGTGCGTTTTTCGTCTTGTTGTTGTGCAACTCTCTATGCGAGCGGGTGTGTGTGAGTGTGTGTGTGTGTGTGTGTGTGTATCTGCTAGTTGCCAGGGCATTCCAAATGGTCGGCGTGTGGGGCCAGCGTGTGTAATTGGAGCAACGAAGCTGAGCAAAGCAACTAAAGTGGGTGGGAGGAAGCAATGGGAAATGCAATTCCAAAGATTCCACAAATATGTCGATATATATATATCTTTATCTCTCTATACACATCTAGATATGAGCTGTGAGCTTGTGCAGCAGCAGTTGAATGGAAATTCTTGTGGGCTCAAGCATTGAGTAGAGAAAAACTTGAATGAAGCAAACAGAAGTTTGAAGCTAAACCTGATCTCAATGGGCACAGTGCTGTGCAACTGTCTAGAAGCACTTGAAAATAAGCCAGGAAACATCTTTAGAAGATATATATAGAGTTTAGAGAAAATAGTTATAAGATTGCTTGAAGAGGAAGAGTAGGCAGAATGGGAGATGAGGGGAAAAAAATGGTAAAGGAAAGACAAAAAGGAAGGAAAAAGGAAGACAAAAGAAGAGAAGGAGATAAAATAGATGAAATAAAAGAGAAAGGAAGACATGGAGGATAAATTTAACTGGGAGAGAAAAGAGTGGAAGAAAGTCGAAATAGAAATGAAGGAGAAAGCATAAGAAGAAAGGAAAACAGAAGGAAAAAGGAAAAAGGATATCTTCTCTTCCTTGTTCCTCTTTCCTTCTTTTTTCCTAGAATATAAATAAGAACATAAGTGAACGAAAGAAGAGAGGAAAACAATAAAAATTGAGAAGAGAGATTGAAGAAATGGAAGGAAAAGGATAAAAATAAGAACAAAAGTGAAAGTAAGAAGATAAGAAAAAAATAAAGAATAAAGAAACGGAAGGAAAGACTTGTATTTCCTTGGAAAAAGCAAGAGTGAAGAGGGAATAAAAGGAAAGAAACTAAAAGAGTGAAAAGAAAAAGAAAGCGAAAGGCAAGGAAGAGCAAGTACAGAAACAGTATGAACATAAAGGAGAACAGATAAAAAAAGACATCGTAAAGAGAGAGTAAAGACAGCGAAGCGCCCAAAAGAATTTCAGAATCTGGAAGGGCCCAAATCATAGTTCTAACTTCATGATTCACTTGACAGGCCTCGACATACTCCACATACGAGCTGCACTTATGGCTTACATATTATTTGTGTGTGTTTTCCAGTTAGTTTCATTTGCGGTTCAAGGCAAGGCGCATAAATTAAAATTCAGGGTTCGAACTGTAACGTTTAGTGGGCTAATGGCTGTTGCGATGGCATTAAGATACTATTTGCAAGTGCGAATCGTGTTTCAAGCTTAACGAGTGCGACGAGAGAGAGGGCGATAGGGAGATAGGGAGAGAGGTATACATATTATATGTCATATATGTATATCTTCACCTTTTATAGGCATTTGCCCAAGCCTTTCTTTGTACTACGCTTTGCTGCACTTTGCGCTGCGTTGACAACGTGCAAATTGTATCTTTTGGCAAATGTATCTGTAGCTACAAATGTATCTGTATCTGTATCTGCATCTGTATACGTGCTGCGTGATGTTTGTCGAACAGCGCCCAAAAATGTGAAAGAGTTAAAGAAAAATGAAAAAAAAGAAACACAGAAAAAAAAAACAAACTCAAATTTCGCACGAATTGCCTCACAAATTTGCATCTTTTATTTGGCTCCACATTTTGTTTGTTCGCCACATACTTTTTTGCTCTTCTGCTTTTATAATCTTTTTATTTGTTTGTTTTTCATAAAAAAAAAGGAAAAATAAAAAAATAAAAAATAACAAAAAACATTTTAAGTGCTCCCAAAGTTGAGTCGAACAGACTTGAACTGTACTATATTCTGTTTGATCTATCCATATGAAGATTTCATATGGTAATTTTCATACAGAAGCTGCTTCAGCACTTATGCCCGAGGACCGAACAGATCTGCGCTGTTGGGATGCCAGCTAGAGTAGAGTATCTCAAAATATAGCAAGATATGTAGAGAAATGTTATGTGTATATGTTCTCTATAGCGTATGTAAATGAGAAGTGGAACTGAAACTGGAGCTGGAACTGGAACTAGATTTGAATTGGCAACTGCAACTGAAATCAGAAGGGCAAAAGACTAAAACCTGATTATTGAAGTATAAATTATGAAGTAGAGAAGAAAATAGAATCAGAATTAAGATTAATATTGCATCGGAATCGGAAGCAGTAACAAAAGCGAAGCTGGAACTAATATGTGTTGTATAGAAAACTAAAAAAAAAACTAGTATCAGCATGAAAACTGGAGCTGGAACTAAAATTGGAACTGTAACTGGAACTGGAACTAACACTGGAGATAGAACTGGAACTGGAGCTCGGAATTAGATTTCGACCTAGCACAGGAGCTCGAACTGGAACTAAAACTGAAACTAGGACTGGAGCAAGAGCTGGAGCTAGAACTGGAACTAGCATTGGAGCTGGAATTGTAACTAGCCCTCGAATTAGAACTGGAATTAGAATTGGAAGTAGCCATGGAACTAGAATTGGAAGCAGCCCTGGAACTACTACTGGAACAAGAACTGGAACAAGAGCTGAAGCTAGAGCTGAAACTTGTAACTTGTAGCTTTAATCGGACTTGAAACTGGAGCTAGAAACGTTCGTAATGCAGAATTCTGCATTGAAACTCAATTAAAAAGAAATTTATAAATAAAAGAACAGCAAATGAATCGAAACTGATGCTGAAACGGAACTACTTTGCATCATTGCATTGGAATATCTAAATATCTGTAATTAGGCAAATAGAACTAGTGAAGCATCAACAGGTTCCACAAAGAAACTCAACTGAACTTTACAATGACTCTACAGTTCCCTTAATGATAGGGTATCCATGATGCGACTCTACTCAATTAGCAAATTCCTCGCATATATGCTAAATACCTTATACATATGTAGTATATGTATGTTTATTTATTTCTTATGTACAACTTTTCGACTTTTCAATATTTGCCATTTTTATAACTTTTTCTCTCTTATTTATATTTAATTTTATTTTTTATTTTTTTTAGCATTTTGCGTTTATGAGAAATGTAAAAAAGAAGAAAAAAACAAAATAAACAACAACAATTTGAACATTTGTGCAAATATTTGCGAAAAGGCAGAAAAAAAAAGAAGAAGCAGCAGCAGCGGCGGCGACAGCAAAAAGTGCAATAAAAATTGTTGCGATTGGCAACAGCCACAGCTTTTCCAGCTTGTGTGTGTGTGCGTGTGTGTGTGCATTTTGTAATTTATGTGAAATTTGTTAGAAAACAAATTGAAAAGTGTTTAAAATTTTATTTGTAATATTTTGCACTTGGGTCTGGCGGGCAGTTCAATGCCTATAAATTCGTTTGAAGCAATAATCATAAATCACAGAGAGAGATAGATCGAAAGAGAAAGAGAGCGAGAGCGAGAGAGAGAGAGAGCGAGAGCGAGAGAGATTGGCAATTAGAGACATGTTAATGTATTTGCATATCTGTTGGATGCGCCTGGGAGCTGTCTGTCTGTGTCTGTCTGTGTGTGTGCTCGAATGCCATTTAATTGCCGCGTGGCAAATGTTATTCATATGCAATAATCGCACTTGCTGGCTCCCCCATACTCATTGCCACGCCCCCTCACCTGCCCGTGAGCAATGTGGCTCATTAAGGCCAATGTCAGTCAAGTGATTCTGTGCATCCACACACAGGCAGCGCAATAGCAGCAGCAATAGATACAGATACATTGCCAGAGACACAGATACAGATACAGATACAGCTATGCAGCTATACAGCTATACAGCTATAGATACTTTATTCAATTTCTGGCATACAAAAACGAAATCAATTCTGGCTGCGTTTTGCAATTGGAAGCGTCAACAGCAAACGCCCACGAGCTGCTCGGCATAAGCCGCCAGCCTGACCCAAGCGTCAACTCGACCAAATGACTAAGCGACGCGACGCGTCGCATCGCCCCGATTGAGTGGCCCGCCTTCAAGCTGTATAGAATGGGTGCGGGGGCGGGGCGGGGGCAGCAGCGGGCTTGTGGGCGGATGCCGGCCAATGTCCGGAGCCGGTGCAGCAACTGACGTGCGGCCCGGTGCGTGGGCATTTGGCAGATTTTTTCTGTTTTTTTTTTTTTTTTTTTTTTTTTTTTTTTTTTTTTTGTCGTGCGGCGCGTGGGCGCCAAATAAAATGCAATTCGGACGCCGAATGAATGGGCAGCACGCAAATGTTGAATAATCCGGTTGATTGTCGCCAGATTGAAAGCGAAATTGAATTGCATTGAATTGCAATAGTTGTTGGCAAATTGCAAGTGAAATGTAAAGTTGGAAATGGGCCAAAGCGTGGCTAAAGTCTGCTGATTGAAATTGAAAGTGTATTGGGAAATTGAAGTTGAATGAGCAGTTGAAGAGAATTGCAAATATTGAATGCACATTAAATCAATATTACAAGTTTTTAGCTAAAGTTCACAATCACTCAGAGTAACTTTTAAAAGAATTGAATGAAAATTGAATTGAAAGTTAAGTTTGATTGAAAATGCAAAAATTTGGAACATTTGCTGAATGCCAACAGAATGAAGACAATCAGAAAGGCAGTTTAAATGAGCATTGAAAAAGGTATAAGAAATATAAATTGAATATTGTTCAACAATATTGAAAGTAGAACTTGAAAGTTGAAAGAAAAATTGATGCTAGATTGAAGTACACATTAATTGGGGTTAATTAGGGAGTTGAGCTTATTACAGAAGCTGAAGTGTAGCTAAAGACCCTGAATTCAATACCTCGATCCAATTGAAACTGAATTCGATTGAATGAGCATTGAAACAGCCCAGGGAACTAATTGCAGCTTAAGAGTTCAATTTCAGACCCAGACTTGAAGTAATTGTAATTGAGTAGTTAGTCCGCCCACTTACCTGTTGCACACTGGGCGTGGTCGCTGCGCCCGCTGGCGAGTCGAGCGGCGATGCCGAGCAACTGGAATGACTGCTATCCTGCGAGTGCGACTGCAAGAGGAAATTCGAAATTAGCTGGAGCTCTAAGACTTAGCCTTAGCGAGGTATAGGGAGACACGCACCTGTCCATTCGTGTTGCCGCAAAAGTTGCGTATGGAGACATAGGGGCCGGACACCTGGCTGCAGTTGTTCGCCACGGTAAAGTTGAAGTTATCCAAGGGATTTGTCATCGCAATTACCGAATTGAGAATCTCTGGCGTTTTGGGCGTGTGGGCGCCCGGGCCGCTGCCCTCGATGCTCAGCAGCGCCGCAGCCGGTATATTGGAGTTGAACATTGTCTTATTGGATTTTGGATTACGGAGCACTTAATGCCAATTGGATGTGAATAAACACACAATAATGATAATAAGATTTATTATTTAATAATAAAAAAAACACACACACAAGCAAAAAAACGATTTGAGAAAATATAAAAAAAATAACACGTAACTCGTTTTTTTTTTTAATATTATTTGTTGCTGACTTTTTTTATATTTTGTAATATTTTGTAGAACTTTAGATATTTGTTGAAGCTTTTGTTTGTTTTGTTTTTTATTTATTTTTTAAATTTGTAAATCACAGTTGAAGGCCTACGCGTTGCATTTGTTGGACTGCTTTTTGTTGTTGATTAAATATTTATTGTTTTATTTTTATTATATATTTAATTATATAAATATCGCTTTTTTTTACTGTTGTATATGCGTTTGTATAAATATAGATATATTTATGTATTTTTTTTTATATATATATATTTTGTATAAGTATATAAATGTTTGTTGTTGTTGTTTTTCTTCAATTTTGGACACTCGCGTCTGCTTCTTCTTATATTGTTGTTGTTGTTGTTGCTGCTGTAGTTGTCTCTCTCGGTTATCACAAATTGTTGTTAATAAAATGTTTTTGCTTTTTAGCTGACTTGTTTGATTGTTGCTGTGCAAATATTGTTGTTGCAGTTGTTGTTGTTGTTGTTGTGGTTGTTGTCGCTGCCGCTGCTGCCGTTGCCGCTGCGTCGCGACGCGGTTCCATCGGCGCTTCCAGCGTGTGTTGCTCACAGCGTTGTATTCAACTGAATGTTTTGGCCACCGGCATCGGTCGACATCCACATCCACATCCACAATATCAGCGACATCCGAGACAGCAACCGACGACCAACACGAATCGTGCACGCTCGCTCTGTATATGCGGCCAGCAGACAGACAGAGAGAGCGACAGAGAGAGAGAGAGCGTGTGAGAGCGAAGCCAGTGTGCGGCGCAGCGATCAAGAACGAGAGATACAAAAAGAGAGAGAGAGAGAGGGAGAGAATTAGTGAGTGAGTGAGTGATAGGGCCAGAGCAGTGTGTGAGAATTCAAAAAACAAAACAAGTCACAGAGCGCGCTTATCAAGAAACAACTGTGCAGAGTTGATCGACTTGAAGATACCCTGTAATACATTTTAATTAATTCCAGAGTAAACAAAGGAATATTAATGCAAAAATAGGTCAAGTCTCTATCGAATAGCTCATAAATAAAGCAGCGAGCTTTATTCAGCAAAATGAACGACTTTAAGATTCCCTAACTTAAGTTTATTATACAAAAAAAGAATGAAATTGCATGTTAGCAGCTGTCAGAGTAATGTAATGTGCTCTAGTTCTCTAAACGTATTGACTTCTAGATACCCTAGAATCATATTAAACAATCTCTATATAGACTTGTCATGACAAAAAAAAGTTGCAGCTCTTACTAAACAACTGTTATTCAGACAGAAATGAATGAACAATGATACCCTACAATGCTGATCGACTTATATAACCCTAAGAACTGAGCTCTTATCAGATTTATATAGATGAAAGCAGCTAAAACTAACCTATTTAATATAATATTACATAATCAAAATTTCAGTATACCCCATTGCGTATTCTTTACAGGGTATACAAAAACAATTAAATTATAAAATAAGCGTAAGTAAATTGATTTATGTAAGCGCCGAGCAGCTGACAGCGCACAGAACAACTGACCGACTGACCAGCCGACCGATTGACCGATTGACTGATTGACTGACTGACTGAACAACTGATCAACTGGCACGACTTGACTGTTTGTTTGATTGAACGTCTCAATGCTATGCGCGTTGGCAATTTGCTGTGCGTAGCTTAGTTAGCCATGTTAATGTCTCAATTAAGCGCCTTAATCGTTTAATTGAGTGCAGAATGCCTTTGCCTGATAGCCAAAGGCCGAGGATCTCCAGCAATTGATCGGTCAATCAAAGTTGAAGGTGAAATGCAAAGCAACAAAAACAGAAACAGAAACAACAATAGAAAAATAGAAATTGCAAATATTTCAGCTATGCAATAGGTCAATTGAGACTATGCCGAATCAGACTGTGGAATGCAGAGCCCCAAATCATTTCTGATAAATCTGCATCAGCCTTTGTATTGAGCATGGCACGCATAGCGTTGCCACCAGGCATAAACAGCATATTAACATATTTCTAGTTTATCCTAGGGAAGAATAGTTCTATGATTGAGTTCTTCAAGAATTCAAGAGACAAAGTGAATATCGATCAGAATGCAAACAGATTAATAGAGCATGCGCAACGTTGCCAAACTTTTGCTAAAAATTAGCATACTTCTCAATATCGTATGCTTTCTAGGATATTCCAGTTTTCTTTTTCACTGGCGTTGCCACCTTTTATGAAAATAGCAAGAATTTACATGAATTTCAAACACAAATAGAATTCGCTGTAAGCGCAGCCAACTTAATGAGGCACTTAACGACTTTGCTCTTAATGCGTACAGCGTTGCCACCTGGGCGTGCTAACGCTGCAGTGTTTTATGATTTAATTTTCGTTTCTCTCAGCGCTGAGTTAGTGAGTTTTACTTGGATTTTTTTCTTGTTGCGTTTTTTTCTCGTTTTATTTCGTAGTTTTTATTTTTTTTTGTATGGCAATTTGTTGCCCTTTTTTGTAGTGTGTGTGAGTGTGAGTGTGTGCTTTGTTTTTAATGGTCCGCGCGCTTTGAGGTTTTTCAAGGAATTGAGTTATGTGCTCGAAATTGTGTGGAATGCCCCCAGCCGGAGATTAGGTTAAGAAGCAAAACTGGACTAATGATGTTTTGTGTGTATGGGCAACATGCGAGCACGGTCTCTCTCCCTCTCTCTCTCTCTCCCTCTCTCTCTCCCTCTCTCTCTCTCTCTCTCTCTGGCTGTGTGTGTGTGTGTTTGCCTCCCCCTTAATTTCAAACGAAATGCAAATTGCTGCGCGCTGTCAAACTTAAAAGCGAACCACCCCCCAACTGCCAAACAACGCGAGAGCAAGCACGCCTCCCCGCCTTGCCGCCTTGCCGCCTTCCCACTTCTGTCTCCCTCTTGCCACCCCTTCAATCGCCCCTCGCCGTAGAGCTGTGCCTGTTATGGCTTTTGCCATTTCTATTATTGCCTTTTGGGCCATTTATCATTTTGGCAAGAATGTTTGTTGCGGATGCCCCCAGCTCACTACACCCGGCCATGCTCTCCGCCCCGCCTGGCATTCCCGCTCCCCGCTCACCCTGCACACTTTCCGTTCCATGCCACAACTTTTAGTGCCACTTTTATGTGCCTCACACACACACACGCACACTTGTGTGAATTGAAAGTCAGTCAAAAATAAAATTTTAAAATAAAACAAGAAAACAAAAAAAGTCAGAATAAAGAATTATGATTTATGACTTTCGCATGTTTTGCTGTTTGTGTTTGACTCTAGTGTGTGTGTGTGTGTGTGTGTGTGTGTGTGTGTGTGTGTGATTTAGCTTTTGTTCTGCTGGCTGTTTGTTTGAAAAGCTTTGAAAAAGCCTTTGCCTTTGATGTGCATTTGCAAGCTGTTAAAACGAAAATCACTTTTGACATTCGAGTTGTTTCGGTTTCAGTTTCGATTTCAAATTCGATTTCGATTTCAATTTTTACCAAATGCGGTGCATGCAAGACCCAACCCCTCCCCCTCTCCCACCACCATCAACTGCCTGCTACTCTTTTTGGCCAACTGCCCAGCTGTGAGCTGCTCATGAAGTTTAGCTTTATTATTTTTCTTTTTGAGGTCACGGCAGCTGGCTGCACATTGCGCATACGCCGCGTTCGCTGTCAGCCAGTGACATGCGCAAACAGTTGACAATCTGGCTGGAGACGCGGCTCAAGTCAACTTGCCTCCATTGCCAATCGATAAACGCATCGAAGAGGCCAATGGCAATTGGCAACAGACAACCGACAATCGACAATCGACAACTGGCAGCTGGCAAACGGCCCAGCACCCAACACCCAACACCCAGCAGGGCGCGCACAGCTACTCGTAGTTGGCTTTAAGTTTATTTCATTTTCATTTATATTCATAGATATATATGTATATATGCATATATCTTTTTTGTCTGTTAGCTATTAACATTCCGCAGCGGGTTTTTTGTTTTATTTTTTTGTTGTCGCCTTGTCGAACTTGTTGATTCGCTGGCATTTCTCGATTGCTCTCAAGTGTGCGAAATTGTTAGCGCGCTCGATTGGAAATGCTAAGATCGCAGCAAGTGCGCTCCGCATGCATTTGCATTTTGCATTGAGCTAATCAAGACATCGATTAAATGATGATGGTATCGTTGGGTATTTGATCATTTGCAAAGATGGTTTTTAAAGCGAAATCTATTAATTAGTCTGTATATCGATTTATACAACTTCGATAACTGCGACCGATAAGTCCTAATTTGAATGAGCCATAGTCAAAGAATAACTCAAATATCAAGCAATATAATATGTATGCCATTGAACGATCATGAAATGTTATCGAGAAGTATTCATGCATAAGCACTTAATGATCGATATGCAGATGACAGCTTAAATTTCGTTGCATTTGAGTATGCATATATCATGTTTATAAGATATTTGTATTACTCGTATACTCTATCACTTTCAATGTTATCGATAGTCAGAGAGTCAAAAGTAACAGAAACATTGCTTTTATTACTTGTTCATTTTTTATTGATTAGGAGCAAATGCTAAAATCGATAAATCTATGCATCCATTTCACAAGCTGAGACACATAGTAGTCGCTGCAATCGATAATATATTGATATATTATCACGTATATATGCATACATCAATGGTCAACCTATTGATTTATATACCCCATCCAAGGACGCAGCTAATCAGCAATATTATCGTTAAATGAACTCAAAACAAGTTCCCCAAACTTATCGATATTTGAAAACTGCAAATATAAATCGTCGCGCATGCGAAATAAACATCAATCGCACTTTAAACAAATATAAAAATACCTGTCCACGATTTATCTGCTAGATCAATTAATTAATCAATCAACGATATATTCTCAATTTAAGTTGAGCTCGTTTGGCACAACATCAATCCATACCAATTTATTTGCGACAATCGATTAAATGTATTTATATATCATACATATAGATACATACATACATACATATGTGTGTACAAAAATAAAACCGGTATGCTCCTAAAATATAATTATAACAATAAACAATGCTAACAACGAATTGCGAAATGAGTCACGTGGAATCATGAAGAAGACAAAAAAAAAAATAAATAAATAATAATAATAAAAAATAAATAAAAACCGCACAAAATTTCGTTCGATAATTGCCAAACGAAAATTTATCGTGTCTTCCTTGGAATGAATGGAAACAACCGCAATGTGAAATGTGCATAAAATAAATTACGGGCAAATTGTATAACACTCACACTCGCACTCGTACTCGCACTCACACTCATCCTCATGTTCGTTAATCGTATTAGTATTCGTTTTCATACTCATATTCAAATTCGATAACAAGTACGAGGCTTAACAATGATTTGTTGTGTCCAGCTAAATGGGACGAGTATGCATATATACGTGTATAACAGATATATATATATATATATATATATATATATAGCATACATAAATCGTTATTCATTGGATCGCATCGTATATCGAAGCGAATCGTTGCGTCTGTGAATCGTGTGCAATCCGAAAATAACATACATATAATGCACATGCATATGATATTTAAAACAAAAATTTGTTAAGTATTTAACATTATTATCATGCTGTCTGTGCCTTGTGCATTATGTTTGCGCTACGTGCCTCAGCTTCACTCCACATTTCACACGATTCGATGCGAACGTACGTCTGAAACAAGCAAAAATCAAGCGAGAGAGAGAAACGAACACTAAATACAAAAAAAAAAAATAATAAAATAAATGAAAATAATAAGCAAACAAGCAAATGGCATTTCAAGTGCTCTACGTGGGCGGGGCAAACATACAAAAATGTATAGTCCAATTGAATAACATCAAGAAAATCAGAAAAAATGCACAGTTCTATTGTTATCGATTATCGATAACAGACATGAATATAGCTCAAAGCTTTTATTTATATTAATCAAAGTAATAATGAAATGGCGCTGAACAACTATGTATAAATACAAGTAATACAAAATAAGATATCGATATTTGCCGTGGTTATCGAAAATAAAATCTCGTTAAAGAAACGCAGATATAATTTGGGAAAGTAAATCACGCAAATGGAGTTTATTATTAAATCAAATAATAACACATATAGCAATGCAATGTTATCGATATATATATATATTGATATCGATAACATACAGATACTCTATCCACAATGTATGCCTGAATGATTTCATCAGTAAGAAATATAATGTTTCTTTATAGATAAATAAATTTTGATACCTTAGTGAATGCAACAAAAGATAAATATGTTATCGATAACACATATACTGCCATGCAATCAGCAAGGCAAAACTTAAGTGACTGCAGAAAGAGATGCGAATTAGATTTAGTGTGTGTGTGTGAGAGAGAGAGACGAAAGGCAAGAAAGAAAAAGAGATAGAGAGAGGAAGAATAAGAGAGAGTGAGTGAGCGAGAGAGAGAGAGACGAAAGAAGAAAAGTAATCACTGTCTGCTTTGCGTTTGCTCTTCTAGTTGTTCTTTTTTTTGCACTTTGGCCAAAACAAATTTCAGGTCAGCTAAAGTATTCATATATGCATACATATATCTTCATATATATTGGTGTGTGTTTGCATCTATGTATGTATCTCTCTCTCCTCTCCCTTTCTCCCTCTCTCTGTGGCTGGGATCATAAAAAGAACTAGTTGTTGCCGTTGTTGCTGTTGCTGCTGTTGTTGTTCTGGCTTAATTAAAAGCATTGCCAAAGCCAAACAATTGCCAGAGTCAGGGCCACGAGCCAAGCAGAGCAAACAGCAGAAGATGTGCAATGGCAAAAAAGATATATGTATATAGTATATATAGTAATGGAGACGAAAAAGGAAAATGAAGAGAAAGAAAAAAGTATCTCATAGATACAAAATTGCCACACATTAATGGCCCAATCCAACTACTCCTCCCCCGTCACACTCGCTTCTCCTTCGTACCCCGCCACCAACGCTCGGCTATTTTCTAATTAAGTGTCATTGATTCGGCGTCGTCTGGCTGAAATTGCTCTTTGGGGGCTGCTACAGCTAGCTGCCAGCGTCAGTGGGCGTCTGTGGGCGTGGCAGTAAGAAGCTTTGAAAAATTTACACTTTAATTAAAGCATTTGCAGATAATGTATCTGCGTTTGATTAGCTACAGCTGCGCGGGGGGGAGGGCAGCGACTTTATGTCAGCGTGATAAAAATTTGCCTATTAACATAAAACTTGATCGAATGAGCTGCTCGCACCACAAGCAACAAACTCAAGAGTCCAAACATGGCCCTACCGCCCTCTCCTCCCATCTCCCTCTCTCCCTTTCTCTCTCTCTCTTTCTTTTGGTAGTTAGACCTGCCCCCCGAAAATGGGCCGCGTGGCCATTCAATTAATTTATTATTCACTTAAGAGACGCGGACGACGTTCGCTTGGGGGTGGTGCGGGTGGTGCGAGTGGTTGCGGCCGGTTTGGTTCTGTATTTAGCATGCAGAGCCATAGTTGAGCACATAAAAATGTTATAAAAATTAAATTGCGCACAAAGACTCGACAAGAATTTCGCACATAGTGCGGCTCGCCCTGTGGCAACAGCTGCCCCACCAGCCAGCAACCACCACTCGCCAACGCCAACGCCACCACCGCCAACCACCTCCAGTTGCGTGTAGTTTGTAGTTGTGCCAAAAATGTCCTGCTCCATGTGGCGGCCTTTTGGGCAATGGACAGTCGAGTGAGTGGGGCAGCCGAGTGGGGCAGGGTGGTTGCAACATGATCGGTTTGTGCCACTCTAACTTATGGCGAACGCGTGGCGCAAGTTTTACAGTTATAAACATTTCTGTGCACGTTTTCTGCGTTAAATTTAGGAACTCAACACAACAAGAAAAAAAAAATGTGAAAAACTTTGAGAAACTAAGAAATGAGAGAAGAAAAGAAAAAAAATAGAAAATGAAATGGCAAATTTATGGAAATATGCTTAAACGAGCGAAACAGGCCACAGGCATTAAGATAAAGTTTGTCTGTGTGTGACTGTGTGTGTGTGTGTGCGGGTAGGCCACACATTAGCAGATCCGAAAAACTGTTATCGATAAACCAAGTGCTTGAAGCACACAATGGAAAAAAAAACCTATTCATATTTCAAACTGGGCAAATGTGCTTGAAATAAGCATACAAATGGAGAAATTTTACATTTCAGAAACGTGAAACGATGAATAAGTTAGCACACATGGTATATCGATAATAAATACTATCGGTTGCAATTTTTGCTTTCCTTTATTAGCAGAAATATAAACATAATTGATTAGAAATATTGATAGGAAATGTTTTTATTGAAAAGTAAAATTTATATAATTTGTAATTCGATAACAAAAGTTATCGAACGTCTATTGTGTTGAGAGAGCTATGCTTATTCCCGTGCTCATTTCAAACTAGCTATAAATAAGTATGTAAACTATAAATAGATGTATGAATGCAAGCCCTATACTACAGTAATAGTTCGATAACAAAGTTAATCGATAACAATCTGGCCAACTTTTATGAATAGATAATAATAAAGAGTTTACTTTTGGGATTTTTTTTTTTCATACGTATGTAAGGAATTCCAACGATATCAATTTAGAATCTGCGCAGATTAGATTGGTGCGTAGTTCATTAAAAGCGTTTCCTCACTATGCCATAATATCTCGATAGCAATCGTTATCGGACAAGAATCATATCAATTGATAAATACAAATAACTATGAATGTTACTACATAGTTTACAACTCCTTTGTTGTTCCGATTTGTACACATATAGTTTATCTATATGTGTTTATCGATAAATTGCATCAGTCAATGCAATCGAAAGCGAATGCGTCAGCACAGTTCACGGCAATGCGTTAAGCAATACACGGAATGCGTCAACGCACCTACGAATATACAAACAGATATATATATATATATACATGTATATTTGTATGTATCTGCATTCATGAAGCTACGACTATCAGTTACTTAGTATCTGTACTTGTATGTCTCTATGTCTCAATGTGTGTTTGTGTGTATCTGTGCGCATACACGGCAAAAAAGAAACGTGATTAAACCAAGAATACTTAATGAATGAATAAACTTGTGACAAGTGTCGCCGACATTCTTTAATTGAATACGAAATTTCGAGATAAGATTTGTCACACAAGCAAAGCAAAAGCAAAAAAAAAATGTAAAAAAAAAAATAAAAACTCTTTTCGCGAGATTTGGAAATTACTTAATATATAAGATGTATTAATACTGATAATGTCTTTAATTGCATTGCCTCCGCTATGAGTGGCAAAACTAGCTTTGCAGCGATTTTGACTAGTGACACTCACACTTGAAGGCTGCTCAACTGAATCATTTGACACTTCGCAACACTTGTCTGAAGATTTCCTTACTAATTTCCTTCCTCGCTCTCTCACTCTATCTCTCTCTGTGTTCCCTCCTCCTGTCACTCTCTTTCTCTCTCCATCTCTCTATCTCACTTGCTTATCTAGTTCATATATATTATTAGTTAAAGACATTTTGACAACACTGAAACATACAAGTAATTGCGCTTTTAGCACTTTGTTGCTTTACAACACTGACTACACTTTCTATAATTTCAGTCAGAATACGCTTCACAACACTACACACACATAGCTCAACTCTCAACTGAGACTAACACTAATGCTCATCACTTAAACACTTTGCAGCACTGAACTGACTTTAGTTAGCTAGCTATAGCTCTAGTATAGCTTTTAGTTAGAAACTCATGAGCCTTAGGAGCGCCCATTTATGATTACTTTTCTCTGGCTACTTTTCGCTCAGTGTATATGCACAGTTATCTTCATTTTTCTTCTTCTTTTTTTTTTTAGCCATTTAGCTGTAAGTCGCCGTATCGCAGTGTTGTACATGTGTTTCATATGTATTTATGCGTATCTTAACTTGGACAACACGCACCTTTTTATTAGCCTTAGTCACTGATCAGATAAGTGTGTGTAGGTGAGTGTGTGTGTGTGTGTGTGTGTGTTTATTAACAAATTTATATATTACATTATGCTTCTGAGTTATGAATTATGTTGATCAAGAATAGTGCACGTAGCTTGCGGGACGGGCTTAGCCTGAAACTCATCTTCTGCATCTCATCTTCTGCATCATGAACGTGGCCGTGAAGGTGCTTATTAGACTCCAAGCTGCTTTCGATTCCAGCATGGCGTTGACTATATTGTCCGCTCTAATGGAGCAGCCCGCTCTGTCTCTTCTAGACAACGCCTCGCCTCTTGGCAGCATTCACACTCGAACAAAACGTGTTTGGCATCTGCCACCAGATCTCAGGGGCATTCGGCAGTTTCCTCGTGGCCAAAGCGCTTCAAGTAGCTTCGAAAGCATCCATGTCCCGAGAGAATAGACAAAAATTAGCCTCACCATTTGTGCGTGTGTGTGTGTGTGTGATGTGCCCATTGCAAGGACGTTTGCAATCACAACTTTCATTACAAATTTTTTTGTCTTCAGTTTTATCAACAACTTATCAGTTGTTGTCGTTGTTGTTGCTGCTGCTGCTGTTGGCTTGTCTAGTGTCAAAGATGTCTTATCAGCGCAGCAACAACATGAGAGGCACAAAAAACGTTGACTAAAAAAAAAAAACAACAACAAGAAAACAACCAAACAGAGAAGTGCAAATAAAATTCTTATCTTTTGCCAGTTACGTTGCTGTTGTTGTTGCTGTTGTTGTTGCTGCTATGGCTGGCTGAGAAAATCTAATTAATTTTGAGACTTAATACATGTGTGACATCAAAGCGATTTATGTTGATTATGGCCAGCACCGTCATTGACACAATCAGTTATCAGTGTTAACTGGGCCTTTTAATTTATTGATATTTATGACTGCTTCGCATGTGCGTGAGTGTGCGTGTGTGTGTGTGTGTGTGTGTGTGTGTGTGTGTCTCTGTGTTACCTTTTGGAATTTTATCAAGCAATTGCTTGAGCTTTATATGTTTTTGTTTTGCGTTAAGCTCTGCGGCTTTTACTTAAAGACATTTAGTGCGCTTTTCACACATTCACACTCGGCCTGAGATACATTTGTATCTTTGTATTTATAAGTTTCTTTATTCTTTTTATATTTTAGCTGTCATTGCCATGCGACAGCTGTCAAACCGGGCAGCGCATTGATGTTGCTGTTGATGATCAACATGATTTTTATGAAAGAATTCGCATTAAAATTGTTGAATGTGTTTATTTGTTTCCAGCGAGCAGCAGCCGGCCAAATGTATAATAAAAACAACAAACACACACACACACACACACACACACACACACTTGGTCAATAGAACTAATGGAAATCTTATTGCACTGGCAGCAGCTGCCACTTGCATTGGAAATGTTCTCGGAAATGTGCTCCGTGGCATTCAACATGTAAAATGCGAAACGTGCAGCTCGTGGCAAGTCCAAGTCAGTGTTTTTTTTTTCGCGCTATGTAAACACCGCAGCCAAATACTTTGTATACCCTAAAATCAATTGCAAATGCAAATGCAGGGTATATTGCTCTAGTGATGGTATATGTAACAGGATAGTTGCGCAGAGCTAGATATGATTATTGCTGTGAATACAGAAAAGTAGCATAAAACAGCTAAAATTCTATTTATCGATAAGTTATCGATATGGTTGCCTCTGTGGGGCTAGCAACTGGAGAGCCATTAAATGTTTTGCTGCTTTTATTACAACAACTCTCTGGGGACAGGTCACGGCATCAGAATGAGCTGAGAGCATTCCCTCAGCGATTCGAACACCCCCGACTCATTTGACACTCGATCATCAAATAAATTGAGAGTCGAGGTGCTGGTTCGTTCGTTTTTAGCTCTCTGAATCCGCGGGTATCTCCCAGTCGAGCACTGCCGCCATGGAGCACTGCGACTTATTGTTTATGCTGCGCACGCGGCTGCCAACATTCTAGAGAAACGCTAGGCCAGTTTGAGAACCATCTTAGCGGAAAACTCATTCAATATCAGACACAATTTTCCAAGTAGTTGAAATCTTGTTGTTTGGCGCAACAAAAGTCTATTTCCGAACGTGCCCCAGCAACTGGTGGTCGTCATTGTCTCAGCTACAATTCGCTCTAGTTATTCTCCTGGTCTATTTGTAGCTGCAGCGATTCATAAATGTTTGGAAAAATGGAAAATAGAAATGTTTTTTTTTGCTTTTGTTGACTTGGCTCAAGGCAACGCGCAAAGTTTTCCACAATTTATTATAGATATATATGTATATAGATAGTTTTTGTAGCGGCAACTTTAATTAACTAAAATTTTCATCAGTTGCCAAAAGTCAACAATAAATGTTTTTAATCCATTTGAAGCGTTCAGCGTCGAGAACTGGGCGTGTGCGTTGCGTCCCCTGGGGCGGGCAGCAAAATTTGAAAATGTATGCGACAAGGCGTGCCAAAAAAACAAAAAGAAGAAAAATGGGGAAAAACAACTGTGAAAATATCAATTAGTTTGTGCTCCAAATGTGTCCCGAATGTAGCTGGAGAGTAGGAGCAGGAGGTGCAGGCAGAGCAGGAGCGGCAGAGGAAGCGGGAGCAGGAGTCGGGTGAGGCGTGCTATGTGGGCGTAGCTATGCCAGAAGGTGTGCGAGTTGTGTGTTAACTGCAGCTAGGCACGCCTACAAAACACAATATATGATAGCCCACACACACACACACACACACACATGCACACACACACACATGCTGCGAAATGTGAAACGACTTGGCGACTCGATTGTCCTTGACACATATTCCAACAATTTCGCTTGGCACGCACCACATTCATATGTGTGCAAATATGCGAGTGTGTGTGTGTGTGTGTGTGTGTGTGTGTGTGTGTAGGCAACGCCTTGTCGGGCTTCCGCTTGAAGCTTGGCCCTAATCCATTTGAACTTTTTACATTTTACGTTTCGTCCTCGCTGCCAACTCTCTGCCAAGGATAATAAAAGAAATTTCTTCTAGTTTATGGGCCAGCGCAACTTTTGTGGCTTCCACACAGTGTGTGTCTCTCTCTCTGTGTGTGTGTGTGTGTGTGCCGGGTAATATAATCCTAATGGAATTTACACTGCAAATTCAGAATGTTATGCCAACAATAGAGAAACGAGCATGTAACTTGGCCCTTTGTCAGGCGAGTGCGATTTTCTAGAACATTTTCATTGTACGTTGGAATGGAAGTTGAACAACAATTGAAACGAAATTGAATAGAAGCTTTAGTTTAAAAATAAAGGCATAAAAAACACTAATGAATTAGTTAAAAACTCAAAATATATTTAGAATTTTTGTTTAAAATTGAGTTGAAAGGGAAATTGAATATGGATCTAAATTGATTGAAAACGTATTGCAGCAGAATTGTATTTATTAAAGTTAAGAGCATTTGAGAGATTGATTCATGAGATTTACATTCAATTTATATTTATGATTGAAGAAAAGTTTAAACAAACTCGAATTGTATTTACGATTGAAGCAAATGTGGAATTGAAAAAGCATTTTATATTCGTTTTGTTTCGATTTCAATTTGCATTCAACTATTTTTCAACAAACGAACTGGCATTATATTGACAATTGAAGCATATGTGGAATTGAAATAGCATTTTATATTCGTTTTCTTTCAATTTCTAATTGTATTCAACTGTTTTTTCAATATTTTCAATATTGATTGAAAAGTTGAAACTAAGTTGTATTTATGATTAAATTGAAAAAAGAAGAAATTGAATTGAAAGCTAAATTTAAATGAAATTGAAGCATAGTTCTGATTGTGTTAATTGAAGAAAACGTGATTGAAATTGAAATACAAAATGTGTACTAAAAAAAATTGCATTGCATTGAAATATATTTAATTTCTCATTAAGAAATATATAGAACTACTGTTTGTGTATTGGCCGGAAGACTCGGAATAGATTTCGCTGTTGCTGTTGCTGTTTCGCTTGGCCAGCGATGGAACAGAATATTTGAGAATAAACCTAAACGCAAACACAGACGCAGAAGCTCACAGATTTCAGATTTCAGATTTCACATTTTATTTGTTTTTCAATTTTTATTATTATTTCAATTTTCTCTGTTTTTGTTTTTGTTTTTGGCTGAAGGTCAAGTGCATTAAGGCGAAACGGAAATGAAAATGTTAAATAGATATAAAAATAGTCGAAAAACGAGCAGCGAAAAGCGAACGAGCTGAGGGCAAAGCTGTTTTGGGCTGGGCCATGGAGCAGATAGAAAATGGAAGCGTGCGTGAATGTAGTAAATTCCATTTTATTTGATTTGATATCGCAAGAGAGAGAGAGAGAGAGAGAGAGAGAGAGAGAGAGCAGAGGAAAAAGCAAAGCAAAGCTGCAAGCGCGTTTATCGTTAATCGTTATCCTTGAAAGAAAAAGAGAGAGTGAGAGAGAGAGAGAGGGAGAGCAAGAGCGAGAGAGTGGCAAGGAATGGCAGCTGGCACTTAATTGTGCGTGTCAGGCAGCTACAACATGGACATGGACATGGACATGGACTTTCAGATGGCACCCACTCACGCACACACACACGCACACACACACACACAGAGAGAGAGAGAGAGAGAGAACTGGGTGAGGTTCTGAGGGAGGCCGGCTCATAAAAACGGAAATGCTGGCGCCGACATTATCATTTCAGCTTGTCTGTCTCTGTCTGTGTGCGCGCAATTATGATAATTGAGCAGGCGAGAGACAGAGATAGCTGCATTCAGAGAGAGGCAGCAGATAAAGCTGCGAATTGGCAGACAGGTTAAATTGCGCGTAACTCGAACGAGCGCGCGCGCGCCTTGGCCCAGCTAGCGTACGCATTTTGATTGATTCGACGCCATTTGGGCATGCCACATGCAGCAGCAGCAGTAGAAGCAGCTGTAGCAGGAGTCGCCACAAGGACATACAGCTGGCGCCACTTTGTCTGCTGGACCTCACACTTTGCTGCCACACCTTGGGGCAAGCAACGCTGACGCACGCAGCACGCAGCACACAGCAGCCACAACTTTGATTGCGTGCAGCAAATTGGCAGCTGGCGTTGATTGATTTTGCGTCGCATGCGACGTATACGTCATATGCGGCCAGGAAGCTGCGGCCAGCATTGCGAACGGAGCTGAGAGCGCAGCGGTACACAGATTTCGACCCAAAAAGCCATTTGGCAACTTGTTTACACTGAACGTGGCTAAAAATGGGCTATCCAAGCGAACGGCCAATGGCCGGACATGTAAACAGAACAGTTGGCCTTTTTACATGCATATGCAGAGGGAGAGTGAGACAGAGAGAGAGAGAAAGATATATATATATATATATATATATATATATGCCATATGCATGAAAATTGAACATACATTGACTAATTGAAAACGAAATTGAAAGTGTTGCAAATTGAACGTATTCGAAATTGCATTGGAATTGAATATTGAATATTCAGTATTCAAGTTGAACGAAAATTGTTTTCAAATTCATATTGAATGTGTTGAAAATTGAACGTAAGCGAAATAAAATTGAAATTGAATATTGAGTATTGAGTATTTAAATTGAATGTAAATTGTTATAAAATTCAAATTGAATGTATTGAAAATTGAACGTAAGCGAAATTGAATTGAAATTGAATATTGAATATTGAGTATTCAAATTGAATGCAAATTGTTTTAAAATTCCATGAAAATTGCAAAAGCTATTCAATTGAGTTATATTTAATATTCAATTTTCATTTCAATATTGATGCTTAAACACATTCAATGTATTAAGCATCAATATTTGTGTTTCAATTTCAATATTCATGTTAATTGAACCATATTTATAATTACATTGACTAATTGTAGACGAAATGAATTGAAAATTGAATATGAATTGAAATGAAAATTGAAATTGAATATTGTGTATTCATTGAATGAAAATTTTTTTCACAAGTTCAATTAAAATTGCATAAACATTGTTATTTATTACAATAAATTTCAATTTAAATTGAAATTGAATTGAATTGAAATTGAATATTGTGCTTTCAAATTGAATGAAATTAGTTTTAAAATTCAAACAAAAAAATGCATAAATATTCTCATATTTTATATTCAATTTCCATTTCAATTCAATATATTAAACTAGTTTTAGTGACATTTCAATATCAATTTCAGTTTCAACTTCAATTTGACATTAGCTAACTATCCAGCTTAGGCTTAAGCATCATATAGCGTTTTGTGAGTGCAACTAACATTTGTAAGCTTCCACAACAAGTTCAATCATTCAATGGGAATTGAATGAAAAATTCAAATGAATTAAATGCGAATCTCGCATTCACTAATTATAATTGATGGCCATCAAATGAGCTGCGCTTTGTCAGGCTTACAGCGGATTTTCATTTGACTTTTTCAGCTTTCAGCTTGTTTTTTTTTAGCTTGGCCAGATGCGATGTTCGCATTGAGACTTACCGTAAAATGCACGCAAGACACAAATGTTTGGCTGCAACGAGACAGAGCAACAGGTGGAAATGGTTAATAATAATGTAGGAAAATGAAGATATATATGTATATATTCATACAAGTGTTTATAGTATATGCATAGCGAGGCTGTGCGCACCCCCATCAATAATTTGCAGCTTATGCCCATCCATTATGTGGAGTCGAGCCATTGCCCGTACACCCTTAAAGTATTTTCGATTATTTACTGTGTGTAAAAGACGATTGATGATTATTGATTAAGCGAAATCCCCGTCCATACCCCGTACAACAGCAACCCCAACAACAGGGGCCCCCCGCTTGCCAACCTCCATGACAGTCTATTAGCTTAAATTGGCGAACGACGCATGAATCATCAGAATACAGAAGACAGCCAAAAAAGACAGCCGGCAAATATGTTGAGGGTATGCACGACAAGCAGCTACCCTAACTTTTGACAAACTCCCAGATTCTCTCTCTCTCTGTCACTCTCGCTCCCTCTGCTGCCTCATGCTTTCCCTCTCCTGTCTCATGCTTTCTAGCGTCTGTTATTCACTTCAGCAATATACCCTAGGCAATTACAGGGGGTATAAACAATTTGTATAAGAAAACAACATAAAACTGTGCAGAAGACAAGACGTGAAAAATATACAAAATAATGCAAAGAGGGAGAGAATGAGAGAGAGTGACAGAGAGGGAGAGAAAAATAGCCAAAAAGACGCTAAAAACAAGCGCGCGTAGGTAGCGTCAATTTTTTAGGCAAACACTAACAGCTGAAGCGGTGAGGGATGAGTGCTGAGCGGGAGTGAAAGAGCACGCGAGTGTATGGAAGACAGAGAGATAGGTAGAGAGAGAGAGGGAGAGCGGTAGAGTGGAAATGGGTTGTGTCCATTAATTTAGCTTAAATCTTGAAAGCAAACGACGACAAAGACCAAAAAACGAAAGACGTTTTGTTTATTTGGCTTTTCGTGCACGCATCAATATATATACATATGTGTGTGTGTGTGTGTGTGTGTGTGTGTGTGTTTCAGTATTTCTGTACATTTCAGCATTTCAATGGCCCCTTTCGGGCCGTTCGATCAATTTGCAACATTTGTTGAGGATTAAGACCTCTCGCATTGCAGCAGCGATGTTTGCGATCTTTTAATGGCATTCATTTGTTTGAAATGCCAAAAGGCGTTAAGCGTTAAGCGTTAAGTAGGCAGCAGCATAAAAAAAGAAAAAAAAAAAACAGAAGATACACAAATATTCCAAATGAAATATCAAACAAAATGCAGCAATTACCAGCATTTGCTTATTTTGTGCGAATTTTCACAAATTTTGTGAATGACCAAAAGAAAATCAAAAAAGCGAAACAAACAAAAAAACCCAATTAGCTATAATTAAGAGAGTTGCTAAAAGGTGAGCAACAATAAACAAAAGAAAAGAAGTTAGATAGAGTGAAAGAGAGAGAGAGAGAGATGGAGAGAGAGAGAGAGAGAGAGATTGAGAGCTGAGGGTGGGAGAGGAATAGGTTTGAGCTGTTTTAAAGCTATGCAAAAAAGTTTTGTTTATATTAAAGTAAAGTTTGAATATTGTAAATGGAAATTGAATTAAAATTATAAATAACTTTGAAAATATTGAAATTGAATAAAAATTGAAGTTGAAATAGAAATAAAGTGAAATATTTAAATTTGAAAAGAATCAAAGTCAAAAAATGAAATTAAAAAAGAAAAAACAAATAAAAGAAATAAGAGTTGAAATTGAAACAGCAAAAAAAAAAATTGAAATCGCAAAAAAAATAAATAAAATTAAATTAAAATAATAAGAATAAAAAAATAAAAATAATAAAAATTAAAATTATAATAATAATAAAAATAAAAATAATAATAAAAATAAAAATTCAAATACAAATGCAAATACAAATAAAAATAAAATAATAATAAAAATAAAAAAAATAAAAAATAAATATGAATATAAAAATAAAAATAAAAATAAAAATTATAATAATAATAAAAATAATAATAAAAATAAATATAAAAATTAGAATGAATATAAAAATAAAAATTTAATTGAAATTAAAATTGAAACTAAAATTTAATTGAATGTAATTGTGATTGTGATTGCAAGCAGAGTCGAGTCGGATTCTAAAGACGAGAATTCAATTAATAAAAAATAAATAAAAAAAAAAACAACAAACAAAAAAATGCAATGAAAATGAAAAATTATAAAAAAAAATTAAGAAACTAGAGAGAGACAGAGAGAGAGAGAGGGAGAGAGAGAGAGAGAAACGGCGATTGTTTAATTGTTGAGCGCTTGAATTGAATTAAGTCTTAATGAAATGCAAAGTGCTTTGCAGATCATCATCATCAAATGAACCTCATGGATATAAAATATGTATAAAAAAAAAAAAACTAAATAAAAAAAATATAAATGTTGTACATTGGAACGTGTTGCTAATAATTTTTGTTGTTATTTTTTTTTTTTAATATTTTTTTGTTATTTAGAGACAGAGCAAGAGCGAGAAAGAAAAAACACGAAATTGTGTCTAGAATGAATGTGACTGTGTTTTACGACTCTCATTAGCAGTCATAAGATTTATAATACTGGAATCACAAGTGCTGCCCCCCCCCTTGCGTGCTCTCCGTCTCTCTGTCCGTTACGTACGTCTCTTTTGTCCGCTCATTTGTTTATTTGTTTGTTAACCCATTGACATTAGATAGTAAATTGTATTCTGTATATACAGCAACAGCCTTGGCACGTTACATGGACAAACATGTGCTGGATCTATGTGATCGATGACAGGGCCCAATCGATATTTGCCAACTGATAGGGCAATAGCGCCAGCCCCAAACCAACAACAGCAACAGCAACAGCAACACATTGAACGTGATTAATCAATGTGAGAACTGGCAACACTCTTGTCAATGGATATCAGCTGCTTGATCGTCGCTGATCAATTTGCCGATCAGGCAGGCTATGTTAATTGAGTAGCAGAGCCTAGCATACAAAGAGATTTAATCGTTGATTAGTCATCAATTAGTATTAGATCTTGAGCTCCGATTAGATCTTTAACTGTTCTTTAGGCGAAGATCTCTCGCTGTCTCACTGATCTCGATCTATTGTTTACTTTAGATCAGTTATACATACTTATGATTGTCCGACCATATAGATCATTCGCTCTGCGTTCTTCTACTAACTATCTTTACTTTCTATCCAGCTATCCACAAGAGATCATTCTCTCTTTATATCACTCTCCCTCTCTCTTTCAATCTCCCTTTGAAGCCCGCTGCCAGCATCGTCACTTAATCACTCTCGCATCGTTTGATCTATAGTTAGATATCAAAATGAGCGCAACTGATCAGCTGTTAGCCATGTAGATTGACTGATCAATTAGCGCATATCATTTGACCTTCATCTGAGACCGTCCATAGCTCCCGTCGAACGCATAGAAATAGCTGAAATAGATGCCAATTTGAATAATGAAGATGAAGCAAACAAGCTCTTAACGGGCCATTCTTTGCAATTAACAAACGACAGCTGCTCCACAAACTGCAGCCGTAAAAAAAAGCTCAACAACAACGAAATAAAGAAACCAAAAAGATAAAAACAACAACAACAACAACAACAAACAACAATTAAACGAAGCACATTAAAAATTATTTAATTAAGTGATTTTAATTTTTGCGCTCGACTATTGCTTTTTCGATTCGGCTCTCGTTGATTGTCTAATTTCATTAATCAAGGGGTGGCCAGGGAAGACTCGGGGTGCCACACACACGCACACACACATGCACACACACACACGCACACACACGCATTCCCATAGTATGTGTGTGGGGCTAAGAGGTTGACCAATCAAGCGCCTGACGTAAATTGATTGGCAACGAGCCAGGGGCAACAATTTGGGGTAAAGGAACGACAAGAGATAGAGATAGCGAGAGAGGGCGAGTGCGAGAGACAGCCAACGATCGTCAGAATCGTTAGATCGTTTTCTATGTCAATTAGAATAGTTGAATTTGACCTCCGTACGAGCGCCAAGCCAAAGTCTTTGTCTCATCTCGATTATGATTCGTTGCGTGGGCGTTGCACATAAATCACACTTGGTTGCCATTAAATTGAACAAAAAAATGAAAAATGAAAAAGACAACGTGTCTACGCATAGTGGATAAGCCAACCACACACACCCCCCCCCCCCTCCCCACCTCTCCTGCGCACCTCTCATCTCCTTTAATTGAATAATAATCGTTTAATTAGCGTGCCAAAGTCTAATTGGGCCAAAACGAAGAAGAACTACAAAGTTGCGCCGCTACCTTGACAGCTTTTTTTGGGCAGCTGTGCCACCACCACAACCACGCATACGGCGCCATTTAAAGCGACTCCACGTTGTTCGAGTCCAAGTCGAAGTCGAGCTAGTTTAATGGAACATTTCCATACGAAATGAGATGTCTGAAGACAGCAAACAGGCGAAATGCTAATGCCCAAAATACAAAATACAAAATACAAAATACAACAACAACAACAACAAAAGTTAGCAACAAAAAACGGAGAACTGCGCATCTGTTCTGTATAATTTATGGCCAGCTTTTTGTTGTTGTTGTTATTTTTCCTTATTCTTTTTTATTTCTTTTTAGTTTCTGACATATAATTTTAAAACAATAAACATAACAAAAGCCGGGGCGTGTCAACTGGAATGGAAACTGAAATCTAAGCAGACACAGAGAGAAAAAGAGAGAGAGAGGGAGAGAGGGAGAGGGAGGGGAGCTAGTGAGAGCGAGAGAACTGGCCGGCCCTCGGTTACAAGTCGGATCGCTCTCGGTCATCTAATGCTTCCGGTTTAATTAAGCTTAGCCCGCTTTTCGGTCCACGCACTCGTTCAAGTTGAAGGCCTGGCCATGTCGATAAGATATGCCCAAAATACATATATCTATCTATACATATATCTTTCTCTCTATATATATATATATCTATTATAGTCGCTCTGTGTCGGCGTATATTGATTGCCTGGCCAAAGTACAGCGCCCATTAAAAAGCCATTACAAAAAAAAAGCTAAAAAAAAAACTGGCAAAAAAAAAACAAGTTAAGTACATGGCATATAAGTAACAACAACTTGTACTCATGTAGCCTACGATCGTAGCTATAAAAAAAGAGTAAAACACAAATAACTAGACATAGGCTGAACGGGTATATGTGACTAAACGAGATGCCCTGTTACAAGCTAAGCGAAGATTAAGTTGATCAAGAAAACGTATTTGATCTAGACTTTTTATCTGAGCTCTATCTAAATTTGAGCTATGATAGATTACATATAAATATTCAGAGTCTGCTTCACGAAATGCAGTTCAAGTCCTGAGCACTTTATATCGATTTTATCTTAGCTTTATCTATTATAATAATCTTTATCTATTATAAATTACATATAAGCTTTCTACATGCTCAGCATGGCAAAAGATGAAAGAGCTTTTATCAGCAATATCAAATATTTATTTGAATATTAGCTAGAATTCAGCTATAATAGATCAGCATACAGAATTACGAATCATAGCAGCTGATAGACAAATAATTTGTATCATTGATTTCCTTTTTATCCAAGTTTTAGCTTAATTTTACCCATATCAATCTAGACCTAAGCTTTCATATAGAACACACACTTTTTGGTTAATGGAAAACATAAACATATCGAAACTTTATCTTAGCTATATCCGGTCTATGATATATTATGCTTTACACATAAACTTTATCTAGCCCTTATCTACGATATAGCATAACAGCTTTATGTTTCCACATAACAAATTTGTACTCCATCAATCTCAGCTAGCAGATAAGCTTTGTTTATGATTTACCTGTATTGCCTTTAGATTTCAATGCAGAACTCTTGAAGCTATTGAAAAGCGGTAAACAATATAATTTCCAACATAAACACCATATATTAAATCTTGGCCTTATCATCAAATCACTAAATTTGGTAACCAAAACTGGTCAAAATGCCAACTAACTGCTTTTACAGGGTATTCAGCTCAAAGAGTGATGACTGAAGGCTCGTCTGCTCGCGCACGGGAAGTTCATGCCCAAAAGCCGTGTCTAAGTTTGTCTGTGGCCCGTTTTGGATTTCCGCTGCATGTCGACGACATGTGCCCCGTGGGGCCCCCGTAGGCCCCCATGGGCCCCACCTCCCGGCCACTCGTATCGCTGGGCTGATCACTTAAAGGGTTTTTGGGATTGAGCTGTATTTGCCCATTGATAATGAACACCAATTATCGTATTGGATATTTGTTTGCATTTGGCTCTTGCTGGTGCTTGGCATGCAAACGGCGCCCCAATGCCTAACCAGACGGAGACAGCACAGACAAGCCAGACAAGCGGTCCGACAGAGAGCGAGAGAGCGAGAGAGAGAGAGAGGCAGATAGCGCGGCCCCAATCGTAAGCATGTGACCAAAAGTCAAGAAAAGACTATTTGACCATGACTCAGTTATATTTTGTGAGTAATTGATAAATATTTGTTGATCTGATGCATTTATTTGGTCTTGTGTCTTCCAAAGTTTACATTTCCCTTTACAGCTTGAGTAATGCAGCCAAATGAAATTGTTTTCCAAATAACAGCCAGCTGAGTAATCGACCTATCGACAAAACTCACTGCGAATACATAGAAATTGCCTGGAAGTCATGCAAAATCAAGCTAAAACAATGTTCGATAAAAGTTATCGATAAGCGGGGGGAAACCCTAAGCAGTATCGAGTCACTTGAATGACAGCCAATCAGATAATAAATTCATTCATATTATTTATGAGAAATCAAATGTAGAAATTCGGCTAAATTCGATAAGCAATCGATAACATTCGCTTGAATTATTAGGTCAACTTGTGAGCTAAGAGAATGAAAATGAATTCATTTTAGAAAAACAATTAACTCAATATGGTATCGATAACATAAACGTTATCGATACTCGATTTTCTATAAACAACTTGAATCCATATGTTATCGATCATTTAATCTTTATCGATACTCGATTTTCTATAAGTCATTTTATGAGTGTATATAAGAGAGAGAGAGAGAGTCAGTTGTATATACTGTATGCTGTTATCGATAGCAGCTATCGATAATCTATAGCCTTATCGTGCACAAACTTATTTCCAGATTAAGCCTCTTCCTCTAATAAATTTCTATAGTTTCCGTGGAATTACTGGAGCAATAGGTATATATATACTATAAAAAGATATAATGCTTAGTCTTGGTGTTATATATGGGCCATAAATTCACACTCTGTGCCACCTGCCAACAGGAACTCATAAGAACTCACGAATATATATATATATATATATATATATATATATATATATATATATATATACTATATATAAAAAAGCGAACTAACTAAAAAACACCGAAAATCTGGTCCAATAAAATGTCATGCAAAATATGTAAATGTATAACAATAAATTAAGTTAAGTGCGTGTTTTACATTTCCAGCTCGCACAGATAAAATGAGAAGAAGCAGCAGCAAAAGCAACAAGAGCATCAAAACTGTGAATGACTGACTGAGAGTTACCCTAGCTTGTGACAGAGTTTGGGGGGTAAATTATATTATCATAAAATGCTAGAGATTGAGTGAATAATATTTGTTTAAATTTTAATTTTGATCCGAAATATTCTAAAAAAATGTCATATAAATTTATAAAAAATAAAAATTTGTTTTTATCAAAACTTTTTTTGCCAAGTGCCGCATAATCTGCCATAGAAACAATCTACCCCAATTTGACGAACTCAATTTTCGATTATATTCGAAATAAAAAATGAGTTGGAAAACAGAAACAACAAAAAATACGAAATGGAAAAAGATAAAAGCAAGAAATTAAGATCAAGACGAGCGAGTATCAAAAATCTTTTGGCACACTTTGCGCATAAATTTCAGACTCATTGGGTGGTACGTACGTAGATATCTCTAAATACATATATGTGCCATATCAAGCAAGAGACGCGTTTAGGTGGGCGTTAGCAAGGCTAAAAAAACATATAAAGAAAGGGGAAGGGGAAGGGGAAGGGGAAGGGGCGAGGGCTGGGGCAGGGGTCGAGTATTTCATTGTGTCGGCATTCGCTTTGTTGTGCACACAAAATCGGCAAAAATCAGCTCCTTATTATTACATTAATTGATTGATTGATTCACTCGCACCGCTCTAATTGCAAATTGACCAGGCGCCTATCAAGTGGGGGCGTCGACGGGGAGGCGTGGCAAGTGCATTGTGTGCAACGAAGCACGTTGTCGCTGCTCAATGTCAGCTTCAAATGAATGCGAACAATGCAACAACAACAACAACAACAACAACAACAACAGCTATAGCTGTAGCTCTAGCAACACCCACTCAGACCGCATGCGAAGTGATCTATTTGTAATACCCTAGCGCTAACACATTTTAACATATTAGAACATAAAACAATATGTTTTATTGTTAACACAAAAAAGGCAGAAGAAGCATTAAAACAAACAAACAAAAAAATAATTAAAAATGTGGTAAAAAGCAAATATAAACCACTTGACAAAAGCGAACAATACAAAAAAAAAAAAAACAATAATAAAATCATAAAAAAGAATAATAATAATAATAAAGACAAGGGAAGAGAAAATTTTGGGCTACACAATGCGAATTGTACTATCTATGGCAGCTGACATTTGTATATTTGATATATGCAAAGCTCCAAAAACAATTCGACGCCTTAAAAGACAAAACCTAATTAAAGCCAACTATCGTAACTCAGAGATGAGCTGGCATGGATAAGCCAAATTTGGCATAGAACATGTTGGCATTAAGACAAACAAAATCAAATGAAATTGCAAAAGTTTGGAGCTGCTAACTCTGAGATATAAGATGATATAATAGATGAAAACTTAAAAAGTAGCAAATAATAAAAGTAATATAACAAAAGTATAACTAAATATGACTATGATATGTAATAAACTATTAAAATATATTTTCATTATATTTTTTTTTCAAATAAACTAAACTAAACTAATCCTAACTATGCGAACTCGTAGAGCAGCCGCCGAAACTTGCTCAATTTTAGAATATTTAGTCTATAAGAGAAATGTAGTAAATTTAAAAACTTGTAGCACATATATCTGCATAGATATACATATATTTTAGTTAATATGGAAAATCAATTAAGAACTGTGCAATTCCAAGCCAACTAAGCTAAGCCAAATGGCTTAAGAGTTCCCAAATAGGCAACTCGAAGACATCAATTTGAAAATGCCTCGATGCCAGTTCGGTACGCTTTGAAGACCAAAAAAAAAACTTAAAAAATAAAATCAATTTGTATGCATATGATCGAAACGCCATAATTATGATATCAGTTAATATATACATACATACATATATATAAGTGTCTAAATGTATGTATGTCTTTTTGTATAATCTATGATATATTAATTTATTTCAAGTGTATTTTTAATAAATTGCTTATTGTTCAAAATGAGTTTTGCTTGTTAATAAGCAAGACAAAAAAATATAAATAAATAAATAGATATTCACATAGATATGGATATAAATGAATATATATATGTATATATAAGTTGTGAAGTTAATAAATTGGCAAAGGAAATACGGAAAGACAAACTGAAGTTGAGCTGAAAAAAAAAAAAAAAAAAACTTAACAACGAATAAGTGTTACTCTAGCACATATATATATGCATATATAGAGATATATCATGTTTTAAAAAGTATATTTGTTAGAGGTTATCAAAAGCAACGCTGATTGAGCTACCCAAGTTAATGTTTAGCTAAAGAGAATTCCATGATAAATAATTTGAAAATATTAAGCAGAAATGCCAAAGCTTTCCATATATATAGATAGTATAGAGTGTGGCATAGTAAAGAAAGAAAATAAATATATAAAATATATATCTATTCTATATACTTCTACTAAAAAGAAACTAGTTTTCAACTAATGAATGGCCAAGTGGCATGCCAGTGTGCGTGAATGGGAAGTTGCAGATACAAAAGTATCTAAGCACACACACACACGCACACACACTCAGCTAGCATATGAAATGCCAATGAACCAAAGAGGCCAAAAAGCACACGACGCTGGCTGTATTTGATTTTTTATTTGTTTTGAATAATTTATGAATGTTTGCCAAATGGCCAAGAGAGCGCAGCGCAGCGCCGCAGAATTGGCTTTGTGGCCCAATCAATGGGCCATTTGAAAGTCAAACATCAAGCCACAAATGGGCTCAGAACCCATTGCACTCCCACCAGCGCAGAGTTCGAGAACGACACAGACCCCAAACACATCCCACCCACTTCGTCAACTTCTTCTAATTCTGCTTCTTCTTGGCCATCCACACCTTGCTGGCAATTCGGTCAATGGGCCAGGCGACAAAGACGTCAGCGACGCTTGGCGTCGTAAATGTGACAAATAGGCTAAAGTTTTAGCGCATTTTTCTTAGTCAGCAAACAAAACACACACACACACACACAAACACACCCACTGACAAAGTAGAGAGAAAAAAAGTAACAAACTGTAACGAAGTTATAAATCCAAAAAGTTTGACGCCCACGTCAAGGCCACGGCTAATTTGCATATCTCAACTCAGACAGCGAAACACTTTAATATACTTGGCAACTGCTACCTATACATGCATGAACACGCACACACACACACACACATATATATGTACATGTACACACACATATGTATATGCATATAGCTTCCTCTTAACTCAGTTTAGTCCAACTTTTTCTTTCTACTTGTTCCAGAGTGCTAGAAATTTGCCATAAAGAATTATAACCAAGTCATACCTATGTATATCGATAACTTTATAGCGCTAGCTGTAACAGCTAATGTTATCGATAACAGCTTAAATGCATTCATTTAGCTTAGCTTAGAGTTTTTTCAGCACAGCTAAGACAGACTGGCTTCATATACTCTTTATTATTGCTACAGAGTATTTCTAAAGTTTCCACTAAATGTGACTACAAAATAAAAGAAACAAAATATGAGAAAGTCATAAAATTTCTTGCTCTAATGCATATTCTTTTACTAGCACTCTTATTTGCTCAGCCTCGCCTCGGCATGGACTTTAGCTAAATTCTAGTTTGTATTACATTCGCTTCGCTGAAAAGTTTATAATGCTTAGTTGAATTCAAAAACTGAAATTTCGTACAATTTGGAACTGGTTCAGTTCAGCATTAAAACCAGTTCATGGAGCTCGCCGCACAAAGTAAAACATTTTCTTTCTCATTTCTTTTGCTGCGGCTAGCGCGGTGTCAGAGTTCAGGTGCAAAGTACGCAGCGCACAGCTTGACATAGGTATGCACATATAT
The DNA here is from genome assembly GCA_030914385.1 of Drosophila antonietae. Lineage (NCBI taxonomy): Eukaryota > Metazoa > Arthropoda > Insecta > Diptera > Drosophilidae > Drosophila > Drosophila antonietae. The sequence goes on along the minus strand of JAUESO010000109.1, from coordinate 4,645 downwards.
ATGTATGTATAAGTATGTATGTATGTGTGTGTGTGTGTGTTTTTAGCTTTGTGCTGTGCGTGTGTAACTAAATACAATGCAAATTTCATTTTTGGGCTGCGCTGTTCCTGTTCTTGTAATTCAGTCCAAAAAAAAGAAACAATATATATATATATATAAATATATATAAAAGACAACAGCAGCAGCAGACATTGAAATACATTATCACACACACACACACACACATGCAAATAATACACCCCCGTGACGCGGCTGCAGCGGCATAATTAATTAGTTGCCAACCGCGTTGCAAAGAGCGAGAAGCAATCGGCGTGAGCGAGAGGGAGAGCTAGATGGAGAGGGAGAGAGAGTGGGAGCAGCTACTAGCGGCCAAGCACACGCTATACTACAGCTCCCACCTCCACTCACTCACTCACTCTCTCTCTCTCTCTCTCTCGCTCGCACCCCCACCCACACGCACACACTCTCACGCGGCGCTGCGTCGTTTGTGCTAATGAGCCCATATTGTGCGAAATAAAAAAACTAAAAACAAACAACGAAAAAAAAAGAAGGAAAAGCTGTTAACAAACACTGGTCAAAACCAGATAGAGCCAAGGAGAGTGAGCGAGATGGAGGCAGGCAGCGTTGAACGCTATTAAAATGGATTCCCGCCGGACTTCCTGGGCATATTATATTACCAGCTGTTGGGCTGATGGACATGACCCAAAAAACCAGCGACAGCTGAGAGAGATGGAGCGAGGGACGAGCAGGGATGGAGACAGAGAGAGAGCGAGAGCGAGAGAGAGGGGGCTCGGGGTGACCCATAAAAGACACAATGTGCAGCGAGTGCGGCGAAAGTGATGGCCCAAGCCGGGCGACAGGCGACAGGCGACAGGCGAACGAGAGGTGTAAGCAAACGAAGCAAAAGCCGTTGCGCGTGGCTCTTCCTCTTTTGGAAGCCAAACCTAAAGCCGCGCCTTAGCACAGTGGGACAGCGTAGCGTAGCTGCATTAATATGATTAGCAGACAGGACAAGGCAAGACAGCGGAAGCAGGAGAGAGCGAGAGAGAGAGAGAGAGAGAGAGGGAGAGAGGGAGAGTGAAAGAACGGGAGAACGGGCGAGCGAAAGCGAGCGTAAGCTAATGCCATTTCCTGAACTCGAACAGGGACACGGGAAGGTCATGCCGATCGCCTGCCAGCTGGCCATATGGCCGACACAGCAGCAGCAGCAGAGGCAGCAGCAGAGGCAGCAGCAGAGGCAGCAGCAGAGGCAGCGACTGAGCTGCTGCCCACGTGCAGCTACTTAAGCCGCACGTAGAGCGTGAAGCCAAGCCAAGCGAGCTACAAGAGTTTCATGTGAATTTCGTGCAGTTGCGTCGGCGTCGCTGCTGCGGAAGTGCAGTCAAACAGAGACAGAGACAGAGACAGCTTAAAAAAAAAACACACACACAAAATAAAGAGAAGAAGAAGAAAGAGACAAACTCGACGCCCCCGTTGCACAGGCAAAGAGCTTGAAAAACTGATTTCAATATATGATAGCGGCTGCAATTATGCAAATATGGTCACTCTTAGGCAAACGCTCAAGTGTTGAGCAATGGCCAAAAAACTGTCTGTGCCGCGGGCAAACAAATGTTTGCTTTTAATTAACATAATGCGAGGCATGCTAATGGCAATTACTTCCAACTCAATTTTACCTTCGCCTCAAGTGTTTGGTCACCCCAAAAAGTGTGGCACGGCAATTGCTCTCTGTAATTGCCAGCAATTTCAATTGAATACACCAAAAGTTTTGCAATTCTCTAATTTGTGTATACTCTCTAATGCACATAGGTAGGTATTTGTATTATATGGCCACTCTAAATTTTAGAGCAATCTGGGAATGCCCTAACTATTATTGTGAAATATATTCAGAATAGACCTGGCTATATGGATAATATGATCAAAATTTAAAACGACAAAATGTAAAAAAATTTTAGCATTTATGCTCATATTATTATGAATTCTTAAATAATAAATTTTTCAAATAGAGTGACCAAAATTTGCCAATAGCAATATCATTGGCATGGTAACTCTAATTTTTTGTAATCAGTCATAAGTAATTATATAGTAAAACTTATGTATATTGAATCACTCTATAGTTGCTGGCATGGTCACCCTAATGTAATGTATAATTATGTATATTAATCAAACAAAAAATATTTCTATAGCTCTAGATACAGTTAACAACGCAATTCTGCTCATTGTAATCAAAGCTATATATGTTAATAATTATATTATATGTTCACCCTAATGTAATATATATTACAGCAATCAGGAAAGTCAACAACAGCTCAATTTCTAGTCAAGCTAATCACTCTATCAATACACACAACTGCAACTATGGTCACTCTAAGAACCAGACTGCAGTAGCCGATGGACACGGCACCTGTTATGCAGATACAATGAGCACCTCTAGTTTAATAGATAGATAAAACCTGAATAGACAGCTATATAGACAACTAAACGATGATGATGATGATGATGATGATGGTGATAATGATGTTCGCCTTAAGCTCTGCTGTTGCTAGCAACAACAACAACAACAAAAGATACAACATTCAATTTCCCTATGCAAATGAGTCGAAAAAAAAAAACAGAAATACAAAAAAAATAACAACAAATCTTAGTTTTTTTTTTTTTTTTGGGCTGGCATTTGCTGCTGCCGTTGCTCTTAGACCTTGAACAAGGTGAAGTTGATTGTTGAGTTGTTGCTGTTAGGTGGTGTTGCTGTTGCTGCTATTGTTGTCTGTATATATTTTTTGAAGTTCAAAGTTAATTTGCGCCAAAGCCAAACGCAAAGCGAGGCACAAGAAAAACGAAACGAAACGAAACGAAACGTCGACGCCGCATAAACAATGCTCAGATAAAGATACAAAATCCAATTGCTCAAAAATTCACACCTCCGAATAACTAAAAAGCAACAACAACAAGAAGAAGAAGAAGAAGAAGAAGATTGCCCCTCATGACTGTGCGCACAACGTGGCGTATGCTTAATGAAAATTGCTGCTGACTGCGCTCCAAAGTGATCAATCACTGTGAGTTGAGCAAAGAAGGGAATATAGGAAATATATGCATACATAGCATACATTATATATATACTATATAGTATATATATATGTCTATATATATGTGTACATTTAAGAACTCTCGCAACTTTAGCTTTGCGTTTCGGTTGCAGCTTTTCACACCTCGCTACTCGCTTGGCTAAGTAAAGCTGTTTTGGCCAGCTCGAATGCAAAGCATCTGCAACTTTCAGCGATTCAAATTAACATCGAGACAACAAAACACTTCCGCACAGTGGGCCAAACAGGAAGAAAAACATAACAACAACAAAACAAAAGATTTCTCACACATAAATTATGTATTTTAAAAAAAATAAATTATTTTTTGGTATTTTTTTGTGGAGTGAGGGAGGTTTAGTATAGCCAAATTCTGTAAAGGGTATGTAACACCCTTGAGCCACTGTGAGACACTAACGTCTTTGAGCCACTGTGAACCGCTGTGTAGCTTCGCTGAGCCACTGTGAGCCACTGTGCAGCGCCTTTGAGCAACTGTGAGCCGTTGTGAGCCACTGTGAGCCACTGTGAACCACTGTGAGCCACTGTGAGCCACTGTAAGCCGTTGTGAGCCACTGTGAGCCACTGTGAGCCACTGTGAGCCACTGTAAGCCGTTGTGAGCCACTGTGAGCCACTGTGAGCCACTGTAAGCCGTTGTGAGCCACTGTGAGCCACTGTGAACCACTGTGAGCCACTGTGAGCCACTGTAAGCCGTTGTGAGCCACTGTGAGCCACTGTGAACCACTGTGAGCCACTGTGAGCCACTGTAAGCCGTTGTGAGCCACTGTGAGCCACTGTGAACCACTGTGAGCCACTGTGAGCCACTGTAAGCCGTTGTGAGCCACTGTGAGCCACTGTGAGCCACTGTGAGCCACTGTGTAGCACCCTTGAGCCACTATGAGCCATTGTGGACCGCTGTGAGCCACTGTGAGCCACTGTGAGACGCTGTGTAGCAGCTTTGAGCTACTGTGAGCTGTTGTTAGCCACTGTGGGCCGCTGTGAGGCACTGTGAGCCACTATGAGCCACTGTGAGCCACTGTAAGCCACTGTGAGCCACTGTGAACAACTTTGTACCACATTGAACCACTTTGCAGCTCTGTGAGCCACTGCATTGTGAATACTTTTGAGCCACTGTGATAGACTTTGAGCTGCTCTATAGCACGCCGAGATACTTAGAGCCACTCTGTAACTATGTGAGCCACTGAGCATTGAACCACTGTGGAGTACTGTGACCACTTTGAGTCATTCTTCACCACTGTGCAGCATTGCAAGCCACCAAGCAGCTTTTTGAGCCACTGCCCAGAATTATGAGCCCCTCTGCACCGCTCTGCATCGCTTCGCACCACTTAGAACCACTGTGCAGCATTGCCAGCCACTAAGCAACCCTCTAAGAAACTCTGCAGCATTTTGCACCACTCTGCGATATTCTCAGCCATTTTGATTCATGCTGCACCACTGTGAACCACTCTGAGCTGCCGCACTTCGAGCCCTTTCGCATTGTGTGGCAAATGCAATTTGCTGGCTGTTGCCACATTTTGTTGCATGTTATTCCTTAATCGATCCCCTCCCCCCC